>OVBE01005021.1:0-17525 GCA_900406425.1 Iberis pinnata | reverse complement strand
CGAGAGGAGATTAAACTACATTCGTTTTTCATGTTGAGAACTATTTTCAATCTAAAATCATGCATGTTAACTTGACTTTAAACCTGAATACCTACGGATTTCCCTAATGCCTAATGTTTTTATATTATATGTTTTAAACCTCTTTTTAATTACCATTTTGATTCACAATCACATCTTTTATTCTAACTTTAGCCATATTCGAGTTTTTAACTGAACGTGCATTCTGGTCTCTGTGGATTCGATACCCTATCTTTGCTACATTGAACTGTTCTCTGCAGTAATAGACTAGGATTAAATTCTAAGCCTATCATCTATCATAACTTTTTTGTTTTAGTTCTACTCCCGCAATGCTATAACCTGCTCCAAAAGAAAGCAAGTTAGTTTCATGTCGCTTTTGAAGGGTTAAAAAATTATCTCGATGAGGTGGAGGTTTGGTAAGGCATGATGCATCAGCCATATATTCTCTAATAAGAAAAGATGCAATCACTCCAATCCATGGTTGCTGGTTGATAATGCTGTTCCATGAATTCAACCTAAAGTTCTTGGAAAATAGAAAACAATCAAAGTAAATTGTTTCTATATTGCTTAAGAACATAGTGGAAGTGTTGTGGCCTTGTTCACTAAAATCTTGATGGTTGTTCTCCTTGAATGACTTGAAAACTACATAATCTGTTGTTGTACTTGATTGCAGAATCTCTGTTAGCATTGCCTTATACGAATTCTTGGATTTCCACCATGATTCTCCTAAGAAAAAGTCAATATGCTCCGGTTCTTGATTCACATTCTGCTCAAGAAAATCCATTGGCTTCATAGGTGATGTTTCTTGATCCATAGTGTTCTCTTTAGTTCCTGAAACTTGTTCAAGCTCTTTGGCAGTAGTAAAAGGTTTTACAAAAGCATTGAAACAATCATAAGTAGATAAACTAGGATCAGAAATAACCAAGCTTTCCGTTAAGCCTTGTGGAGGCTTTGCTTGCTGTTTATGCAAAGGGACTTGGTTATGTTCTCTCTGTTTCTGATATGCTTCTTTAGCCCAAGGCTTGTGGGAGTTTAACCATTGAGAAACAATTTCAATGGATCTCTTATGCTTCTCATCTCGTTTGCTTTTACTCATTGATGATCGAAGTCTCTCTTGCTTAAATGCATCTAGTTTTCTGTCAAACATATGCTCCATACTTGTGATGAAATCTTTTGAAAACTTCTGATCCATGGGACTAAGCCTGCTCATTAGATCTTCAAATGTTGCCATTTGTTCATAAAAATAATCAAACAAAGAACACAAGTGATCAAAACAGATTCTGATTTAAGCAAGACATATCATGTATTGTTCTTTTAGTAAATGAAATTTAGCATTCAACCAACACGATTCAGACTCTAATAACCACCAAAAATGGAAGATATTCTATCTTAACTGAATTCTAAGAGTTAGAACATAACACTTAGCAAGTTTTAGCAGCAGTCACGTAGATTTCTCTTCTCAAATCAAAAGTTCTACTTGTAAACTTATTATTCAGTACTTAAAACAGATGATACTCAGTTTTTGAATCAATCTAACAAGTTTTAAGGGTCAAAAGATAAGAGAATATGATTAGTCACTTTTCTGCCTAATATGACGTGATGAACAAGATGCAAGGGTTATGTTTATGATTAAAACACGAATTTTCTTCACTAAAATGGAGCAAAACACACAGATAACACACGTTCTAACCACTAGCAACAAGGAAACAATTAGAACAATTCTTAATCTCAACAGAATACGAAGAGACAAAAACAGAAACTGAGAATCTAGTAAGGAAACTCCCTGTTATGGTTTTTGCAAGCCTCAAGAGGCTCTGATACCACTTGATAGAATATCCCTTGATGAAAGAACACTCCTTGAGGATTTGACGGACGAAATGGATGGTGGATGAAGGTAGAAATGGACTTGTGAAAGTGCTGGATATGGATTGATAGGAACACACAAAGGTTGCGGAAAGGCCTTTGATACACCTGAGTCTCCTGAATATTACGCACCTGAAGGTTGTAGAAAGGGATATGACACACCCTAGCTACTGAGCCAACAAGAGAGAAAAGAGGAAAACTCAATCTTTACTAAAATGAAGGTTGAAAATGAAATTATGTCTCACAAGGGAAATATAAAGGCAACAAAGATGATTCTTGACATTTTAGGACTTAGAAAATATAAGAGACATAAATATTAAGTTTGAACATATTTGAAATTAAAATAAGGCTCCATTTTGTGAGTCTTGAGCCTTGGTCTTCTAGATCAAATACTTAGGCAATTACGGATCATGCACCTTGCCTATTTAAAAACCAAACCAAGAAAACCCAGTGGGACAAAACCTGGTTTGGAAAAAAAATTACAAGAATGCACACTCACCTAAAGTATTGATCATCTTGAGCTTGTTGCATCTGAATTGTTGAGCTCAAGTCTTTCAATTGATCTTCAATCTTCCAAAAAGTAAGTCGTAGCATTCCAGCAAGCTTCTTGGTTCTTGATCTTGTTATTAATCCATAATGAGTCTCCAAAGTCTCTTCTTCCACAAGCTTAATCTTAGCTACAAGTTTAGCTACATGCTGGTGTAATGCTCCTTGTTTAGCTCTTTGTTTAAGGCTATCCAGAATTGTATCAAATGCCCACTATAAAGCATCAAAATCGAGCGATATCAGCGTTGAATGCTCCACTTAAAATATAACACTCCTTGTGCTAAATTCAAGGTGTAGAGTATCCAGAACTGACTAAGACCTCTCAGGTCGTTGTCGCCGAACTCTAAGGAAGGTGAGATAGGCAATAGGTTAGTATGTTCCTTTTGAGCACTTGCAGCTCGGAGTTCCAAAATTTTGATTGACTTTACCAAGTCGTTACATGACAGCAGTCCACCCATGATAACATTGCTGTGTGCTCTTCTTCCATTTCAATGAATTTATTGGCCATGTGGAGCGTGTCTTCTAGTGTTTGTGGAGGGTCAATAAGTAGCTCGTCTTAGAACATATAGTTTTACCAGAGGACGTTTTGTAGTGCGGCGATAGCTCCTTCGTTTTTTATCATTATCGAAGCGACGACCTCCTTGCACATGTCGAGAAAATTTCGTAGGGATTCCTTCTCTTGCTTGAATAACGTCCAGAGGTCGGTTGTCGTTGCATTATTAGCTATGAACTTCGAGTAGTGCTTTATGAATACTATTGACAGTTGTTGAAAACTGTCGATGGAGCCGGGTTTCATACGGGAGAACCAGCTTAGGGCAGACCCTGACAAGGTTTTGATGAACAGTTGGCGATTGTGAAAACCGTCATATACTAGACTAGATCACTCTTACCGTCATAACCTGCAAATTTGATTATTGCGTCATGCCGTATCGGAGCTTCGGTGATTCTCCTAGTAAATGGCATCCTTTAATTTTCCTCGATGGCCTTCAGGACATCAGAGGCTAAGCTCGTTGCCAAATGTACCTGTGAGCTCATGAATTTTAGTTGGTTTCGTATATGTTGCAGTTCATCAGCTTTTGTCATCTCGTGAAACCTCTGCGAATTTACGGGATCAGGTCGGCTGTTCGTTGTTATTGCAATTTCTGGTGTTGAATTGATCGATCCAAATAGTGGTCTTCTTACGGTGCATACATCCTTTTGACCGACTAGAGTGGTCATGCTATCGAGTTTGGCCCCGAGGTGTTGTGACTCGGCTCTGAGATTGTTTGTCGCTGCTCTCTGATCGTTTAGGAGGTTCCACATATCATGCATGGTAATGTTGGCGGCATCCTCTTCTTCATATGATTCTAGATCTTTGTATTGTTCCCTCTGGTTTCCTGCATTATGAGTTTCTGTAGTGGTACCGTGGGGCCGATTTGCTGTTAGGTCGGGAATATCTTGGTTCTTCTCGACTGTCAGGGTGAGGATCGTTTCATCTCCATCCATCTTGTCTTCTTCCGGTTGTCCTATGTCCTGAAAAAGATTTAGCGATCTAACTTAGTGAAGTTATTCCCCATAGACGGCGCCAACTGTTGAAACATGAATTTTACGACTAGCTTAAACTATGATCGATGGGTTTTTAGGTGGTAAAAGTACTATGCATATTAATGAAGAAGATTTTACACATGTATTTATACTAAAAATAAGTTAATAAACAATAATCTTCTAAAAATAAATGGGCTATGTATATGGGTCGAGCTTTGCCTCGTTCAAGCCTAGGTTGCCGCCGACCTCCAAACGATTTCACCCAGGTGGACCTTGATCTAACATGGGCTTCTTATCAGGTTGCAAACCTAATATTAACGGCTAAGAAGAAGGTCAAATTCGATAATATTTTGTGTTAGTGAGGTAAAATGCTGACATGTCTATGTTATGGTAAGAATTAATGAATGAAAAGAAAAAAGAATATGGATAAACATTCACTACAAAAAATATGCAGCGTAGAATACCTTCGGTGACCCGCCAGTTAAGAACAGAACCGACAGATTATTAACGGAAATGCTCGGTCATATGTATGACATCGGTAACTACGAGTCTATCATATTTCAATCGGTAAATACCGAATGAAATACAACGGAATATTACTGACGAAAATAAATTATTTACACGCAGCTTATAATCAATGGATAAATCTCGGTAAGTTCATCTGTGTTCCGTCGGAAAAATTCTGTCGTAACTTTGTCGATAACATCTATCGGAGATCTGTCAAAATACCGCAAGGAAATGTGTAATAGTTTTAATAATTTTTTGTAATTGAATAATAATTTAATTCAAATTAATATCATATTAAATTTCATTAAGTGAAAGAAAATTAAATATAATAAAAAAATATCTAAATTAGAATAAAATCTTTTAAAAATAAAGCAAAAAACGTTCTAAATAATAAATCAATAAATAAAAAACTAGNGGGGGGGGGGGGTGTTGCATGTATCTCTCCATGAATTGCTGCATTTGCTGCTCCATCTCTAGTCGGTTCTCCTCCTGGGTTTGTTCCATTCTTTTAAGTGGACTATATGACCAACAACTATTTTCCAAATAAAATTTTCTATGTTCAGAGTTTAGGAATTAGAGTTTAGCGACAAAATTACAACGTAGTTGTCCGTTGGTAGCTGAGATATTATCAACGGACGCTGATTGGACGTAATTAGAACGACCTGATTACGACGATATATATCCATAGTAATATAATCGACAAATGTAAATTTAACATACTGAATACCGATGGGATATATTCCGGGCATTCTTCAAACGGAAATCCATTGGTATGTAAACCGACAAACATTTTTTCGATTTTGCAATCATTCTGCTTTTTTTTTTCTTGTAGTGAATATGCCAATTTGATAAAGCAGATTTTCAAAAGACACATGTTGGAATGATAAATAGAATGCAAGCGATGATTATAGTTGCATGTAATAAGTAGAAACTACAAGCATAAGACTAGGCTCAGGAAAATATTCGTTTGATCCGCTTTCAAAAAATTTGAATATCCGTAAGATTTATGAGCAAAATAATTAATAAAAACATTGTATTTGTAAAAAAGACGGAGCAAATAAAAAATATTATTTTTCGAAAGATCAGATATCTGCTCCGACCCGATAATTTTGACCTATAAGCTATAATAATTATATATAATTATGTACATATACATATATTATATAATAACATAGAACCTGTTTTATATGTTAATTTTATGATTATATATAATAACTTAACAATAGTAACATTATTATAATTCTGTGATCTATTTTTGTGATAAATTATTGAAATAACAAGAATAATTGGATTAGTAAAGAAGTAAAAGATACATAAACAAAGAAAATATAGTTAGTAATTTGTTAAGTTTTAGTCAATGTTTGTTTTCTTAATACATAAATTTGTTTTGTGTACATATTTGCATGAAGAGATGTATTATTACTAATTCTATATTATATTAATAATTTAGTATATTAATTTGATCATTTTTTCCACCATACGATGCTATGATCAATTACATAACTATTGAGTTTAGTTTGTGAAATTATTTTAACGATATTTTTTTTTTTCCTTTTGGACAAATAATTGGGATGTATTATAAATAAATATATATATATATATATGTATATATATATATTGAATTGTGTGTGTTTTTTGAAATATATTATAAAAATGAATTGAAATGAGTATCAGTAAATTTTTGGATCGAATTGGATCGCGAAATAAAATATTCGATAGAATCGGAGCAGATCACGGATTATACAAATTTTCCGGATATCTTCTCCTTGCCACCTAATGGTACATATGAATATAGCTTGTAACACTAATGAGGGATCGAATGGCTATCATACGAACAATGCATACAATTTCTCTTGGAGAGACTGCATCACTTTCTTTGATATATGGAAATCATGTACCATCATTGTATAGCCTACCATGGCCTGCCATTTAGTGGAAACCAAACAATAAAGCACATTTACAATAAGAAATGGATATTAATACAAAACAGAAGCTCACATTCACTTCAAGAGAAACATCACCACCTTGAGTGTTGCCCTATGTGATTAAAGCAAACAGACACTATTTATATATGATCTCTCGGCTTCAACTTGCGTTACTAATTCCACTCCAAATCAATCGAGGAAAAAAACCACTAGATAATCATGAGCTGAGGTATGAATCGATTAGAGAGCTGATAAGTTATAATGTACTACTGCTTAACATGGTCTTCGTAGCGAAGGGTTTTAATAAATCAATCTTGATTCAGAATTCTAAAACATCATGTAGGTTTCTTCATAAACATCAAATTCCTTTAGTTTTTATCTTCTCATTGGATATTAATGTCATGGTCGTGATATCAATTTCAAACCAGAGGGAAGTTAAGCAAAATTTTACATGCGCTTCGAATTCTTGTCTCAGCCTCTTATAATGATTTGCTAAGTGCCTAGCATACTCCAAATGGATCTGGTTTCATGAATCAATTACGCTTCTATAACTTTAAATATTATATGGGCGAAGTTTTACTCTATATATATGTCATTTATTTGGACCATACGATCTAATAACGATGAGAATGTGGCGAATAACTATAAATTGTAATTTATGCTGATGTTGACAATCTCAAACGCTTAGAATAGGTATTTTTGTATAATGTAGATTAATTTAATTTTGAGACAAGGTATTTTTGTATTTTTACCATTTCTTAAACTGAGAAACAGGACACGCTGGACAGATCAAATCCTAAACACAGCCGGGCCGAATTGGAGAGATATTCTTTTGTGTATTACTAAAGGAAAAAATATAAAATTGAATATTTTCTTACTGTATGTGAACAAACTATAGAACGACAATCGTTTGTAAATTCAATGAAGTATTATGCTTCAAATTAACCACAAAGTATTAATAAGTGTTTTCTCTATATGGACATTAATATTTACGAAATTAGAAAAAGATCCAAAGAAAAGGAAATTCCTAAAGATATGAAAATTAAAAAGATTAAGCTTAATCTTTTAGGAAATTTTTATATCTTATCAGGATTAGAAATTCTGATTTCCTAAATGGAATAGGAAACACCCATGCCTATAAATACATCTCTCCCTCAAATGTTTAGGGCATCCTGAAAGTTCTTTTGCAACACATGAGAATAAAAGCTAAAGAGCTCAAAAGAAGTTTCAAGCAAAATACGACGTTATTTTGAGAAATTCTTTTGATTGTATTTAGTAGTGTTGTAATCGATTTCTTATCTTTATATATCAATAAAGATAAACAGTTTCCCTAAGTCATATTGTTACTAATCGAATTCAAAATGCACAAGAAATGTTTAAATTCCTAACAATTGGTATCAGAGCTCCAAGAAGAGCCGAATTTTGCATGTGTGCAAAGAGGCGATTTAAGATATGGAAGCAAAATTTGAGGTCGAGAAGTTCGATGGTAAATAGGACTTTGGCTTATGGAAGTATAAGATGATAATGCAGCTAGAACTCCAAAAATTCGACTCATTCATCAAGGAACCAAAAACACCTGCAAAAAGTGAAGAGGTTAAAGAAGGTGAAAAGAAAAGGACGATGAAGCTAAGAAGGTTAAGCCTGACCCGCAGAATCAACGGATCACTAGTTTTATATAGCTTTCGCATCTACATCAGTTGGTATCAGAGCTACGTTTCTTTGATTTCCTAATCAAAGAACAATCTTGATGTCATGTTGATAGATAATTGCTACACTTTCGAGGACGAAAGTCCTTTTGCCAAGAGAGAAAAACATGAGATCTACTTAGAGATCTATTGTGATCCAATCTATGATGTTTATGAAAACGATATGGAGGTAATTGATTTCTTTTTCATGGAAGAAGATTTTAGGAATCAAATCTATGCAAAATCAATGCAAAATCGGATTTGTGCAGAGATTGTGCGAAATTTGTTTTGTGCAAAAAGCATACAAGATCAGATCCGTGCAAATTTCATACAGGATTCGGTTCGTGCGAAAATTGTGTAGACTCATGAAGATAAGAGGCTTAATTCTCAAAGATATAAAGTGGTGAATATCTGATTGAAGATTCGAGGACGAATCTTTCTTGGCTGACGAGACCTAATGCAACGTGTTATTTGGATATTCAAAATATCCCTAAAATATATTTGTTTTTATTTTTTTTTAGTATTTATCTAGTTTATTATTATTATTATCTATATGGGGTTTTAATAGATTTTAGAGTTTTATGGTTTTATTATAAATAGCCTATTAGGCCTATTGAATTTTGAAGACATTGATTAGTTATTAATAAAGTTTTTGCTTTTAAGAGAAGATAATTATCTTTCCTTAATTCGGTAGATCTTGAGAGATCTCAACGAACTTAAGGAGCCTTGATTTATTCGGGAATCCACACACTAAACGAATAACCTTGCAAACCTTAGTTTTATGGGTATTCACATAATCAATGGATCTCTAGTTCTATATAGCTTCTGCATCTACATCAGTTGGTATAAGAGCTGCGTTTCTTTGATTTCCTAATTGAAGAACGATATTGGATGTCATGTTGATAGGTAATTGGTACACTTTTAAAGACGAAAGTCCTTTTGCCAAGAGAGAGAACCATGAGATCTACATAGAAATCTATGGTGATCCAATCTATGATGTTTATGAAAACGATGTGGAGGTAATTGATATCTTTTTTATGGAAGACGATTTTAGGAATCAAATCTATGCAAAATCAATGAAAAATCGGATCTGTGCAGAGATTGTGAAAAATTTGTTTTGTGCAAAAAGCATACAAGATCAGTTCCGTGCAAAATTCGTACAGGATTTGGTTCGTGCGAAAATTGTGTAGACTCATGAAGATAAGAGGCTTAATTCTAGAAGATATAAAGTGGTGAATATTCGATTGAAGATTCGAGGATGAATCTTTCTTGGCCGACGAGGCCTGGTGCGGCGTGTTATTTGGATATTCAAAATATCCCTAAAATATATATGTTTTTATTTTTTTTTATTTTTTATCTAGTTTATTATTATTATATATATGGGTTTTTAATAGATTTTAGGGTTTTATGATTTTATTTTAAATAGCCTATTAGGCCTATTGAATTTTGAAGACTTTGATTAGTTATTAATAAAGGTTTTGCTTTTAAGAAAAGAAAATTCTTGTTCCTTAATTCGGTAGATCTTGAGAGATCTCAACGAACTTAAGGAGGCTTGATTTATTCGGGAATTCACAGACTAAACGAATAATCTTGCAAACCTTAGTTTTCCGGGTATTCACATAATGAATGGATCTCTGGTTCTATATAGCTTCCGCATCTACATCAGTTGGTATAAGAGTTGTGTTTCTTTGATTTCCTAATCGAAGAACGATCTTGGATGTCATGTTGATAGGTAGTTGCTACACTTTCGAGGATAAAATTCTTTTTTCCAAGAGAGAGAACCATGAGATCTACATGGAGATCTGTGGTGATTCAATCTATGATGTGTGTGAAAATGATGTTAAGGTAATTGATTTCGTTTTCATGGAAGAAAATTTCAGGAATCAGATCTATGCAAAATCCATGCAAAATCGGACCTGTGAAGATATTGTGCGAAATCTGTTTCGTGCAAAAAGCGTACAAGATCAAATCCGTGCAAAATTCGTACATGATTCGGTGCGTGCGAAAATTTTGCACTCATGAAGAGAAGAAGATTAATTCTCGAAGATATCAAGTGGTGAATATCCAATTGAAGATTCGCGGACGAATCTTTCTTGGCTTGCGATACCCGATGCAATGTGATATTTGGATATTCCAAATATTCCTAAAATATCTTTGTTTTTATTTATTTTAGTATTTATCTAGTTTATTTATTATTATCTTTATTGGTTTTAAATAGATTGTATGCTTTATGGTTTTATTATAAATAGCTTATTAGGCCTATTGTATTTTGAAGACTTTAATTAATTATTAATAAAGCTTTTTCTTTTAAGAGAAGAGAATTCTCGTTCCTTAATTCAGTAGATCTTGAGATATCTCAACGAACTTAAGGAGGCTTGATTTATTCGGAAATTCACAAACTAAACGAATAATCTTGCAAACCCTAGTTTTCCGGGTATTCACAGAATCAATGCATCGCTAGTTCTATATAGCTTTCGCATCAACATCAGTTGGTATAAGAGATGTGTTTCTTTGATTTCCTAAGCGAAGAATGATCTTGGATGTCATGTTGATAGGTAGTTGCTACACTTTCGAGGACGAAAATCCTTTTGCCTAGAGAGAGAACCATGAGATCTACATAGAGATTTATGGTGATCCAATATATGATGTCTATGAAAACGATGTTGAGGTACTTGATTTCTTTTTCATGGAAGAAGATTTCAGAAATCAGATCTATGCAAAATTCGTGCAAAATTAGACCTGTGAAGATATTTTGGGAAATATGTTTCGTGGAAAATGCGTACAAGATCAGATCCGTGAAAAATTCGTACATGATTCGGTTCGTGCGAAAATTGTGCATTCATGAAGAGAAGAAGATTAATTCTCGAAGATATCAAGTGGTGAATGAAGATTAATTCTCGAAGATATCAAGTGGTGAATATCCTATTGAAGGTTCGAGGACAAATCTTTCTAAGCCTGTGAGACCTGATGCAGCGTGATATTTGGATATTCAAAATATCCCTAAAATATCTTTGTTGTTATTTATTTTAGTGTTTATCTAGTGTATTTATTATTATCTTTATAGGTTTTAAATAGATTTTAGGGTTTCATGGTTTTATTATGAATAGCCTATTAGGCCAATTGTATTTTGAAGACTTTAATTAATTATTAATAAAGATTTTTCTTGTAAGAGAAGAGAATTCTCGTTCCTAATTCAGTAGATCTTAAGGGATCTCAAAGAACTTAAAAGGCTTGATTTATTCGGGACTTCACAGACTAAACGGATAATCTTACAAACACTAGTTTTCCGGGTATTGACAGAATCAACAGATCTCTAGTTCTATATAGCTTTCGCATCTAAATCAGTTGGTATAAGAGCTGCGTTTCTTTGATTTCCTAATCGAAGAACGATGTTGGATGTCATGTTAATAGGTAGTTGCTACACTTTCGAGGACGAAAGTCTTTTTGCCAAGAGAGAGAACCATGAGATCTACATAGAGATCTACGGTGATCCAATCTATGATGTTTATGCAAATGTTGTTAAGGTAATTGATTTCGTTTTCATGGAAGAAGATTTCAGGATCAGATCTATGCAAAATTCGTGCAAAATCGGACCTGTGAAGGTATTTTGGGAAATCTGTTTCGTTCAAAATGCGTACAAGATTAGATCCATGAAAAATTTGTACATGATTCGGTTCGTGCGAAAATTGTGCACTCATGAAGAGAAGAATATTAAATCTCGAATATTTCAAGTGGTGAATATCCTATTGAAGATTCGAGGACGAATCTTTCTTGGCCTGCAAGAGCTGATGCATTGTGATATTTGGTTATTCCAAATATCCCTAAAATATCTTTCTTGTTAATTTTTTTAGTATTTATCTAGTTTAGTTTTTTATTAGATTTGTGCGTTTTTAATAGATATTAGGGTTTTATGGTTTTATTATAACTAGCCTATTGGGCCTATTGTATTTTGAGGACTTTGATTAATTATTAATAAAGCTTTTGCATATAAGTGAAGATAAGTATCTTTCCTTAATTCGGTACAACTTGAGAGATCTAAAGAACTTAAGGAGGCTTGTTTTATTCGGGAATTCACACTAAACGAATAATCTTGTAAACCCTAGTTTTCCGGGTATTCACATAATCAATGGATCTCTAGTTCTATATAGCTTCCGCATCTACATCAGTTGGTATAAGAGTTGTGTTTCTTTGATTTCCTAATCGAAGAACGATCTTGGATGTCATGTTGATAGGTAGTTGCTACACTTTCGAGGACGAAAGTCCTTTTGCCAAGAGAGAGAACCATGATATCTACATAGAGATCTATGGTGATCCAATCTATGATGTGTATGAAAACGATGTTAAGGTAATTGATTTCGTTTTCATTGAAGAAAATTTCAGGAATCAGATATTTGCAAAATCCATGCAAAATCGGACCTGTGAAGATATTGTGCGAAATCTGTTTCGGGCAAAAAGCATACGAGATCAAATCCGTGCAAAACTCGTATAGGATTCGGTGCGTGCGAAAATTGTGCACTCATGAAGAGAAGAAGATTAATTCTCGAAGATATCAAGTGGTGAATATCCAATTGAAGATTCGCAGACGAATCTTTCTTGGCTTGTGATACCCGATGCAATGTGATATTTGGATATTCCAAATATTCCTAAAATATCTTTGTTTTTATTCATTTTAGTATTTATCTAGTTTATTTATTATTATCTTTACTGGTTTTAAATAGATTTTAGGTTTTATGGTTTTTTTATAAATAGCTTATTAGGCCTATTGTATTTTGAAGACTTTAATTAATTATTAATAAAGCTTTTTCTTTTAAGAGAAGAGAATTCTTGTTCCTTAATTCAGTAGATCTTGAGAGATCTCAACGAACTTAAGGAGGCTTGATTTATTCGGGAATTCACAAACTAAACGAATAATCTTGCAAACCCTAGTTTTCCGGGTATTCACATACATAATGCATCGCTAGTTCTATATAGCTTCCGCATCTACATCAGTTGGTATAAGAGCTGCGTTTCTTTTATTTCCTAAGCGAAGAATGATCTTGGATGTCATGTTGATAGGTAGTTGCTACACTTTAGAGGACGAAAATCTTTTTGCCAAGAGAGAGAACCATGAGATCTACATAGAGATTTATGGTGATCCAATATATGATGTCTATGAAAACGATGTTGAGGTACTTGATTTCTTTTTCATGGAAGAAGATTTCAGAAATCAGATCTATGCAAAATCCGTGCAAAATCGGACCTGTGCAGATATTGTGCAAAATCTATTTCGGCAAAAAAGCGTACAAGATCAGATCCTTGCAAATTTGGTACAAGATTCGGTTCGTGCGAAAATTGTGCAGACTCATGAAGAGAAGAAGATTTCTCGAAGATATCAAGTGGTGAATATCCTATTGAAGGTTTGAGGACAAATCTTTCTAAGCTAGTGAGACCTGATGCAGCGTGATATTTGGATATTCAAAATATCCCTAAAATATCTTTGATGTTATTTATTTTAGTATTTATCTAGTGTATTTATTATTATCGTTATAGGTTTTAAATGGATTTTATGGTTTTATGGTTTTATTATAAATAGCCTATTAGGCCAATTGTATTTTGAAGACTTTAATTAATTATTAATAAAGCTTTTTCTTTTAAGAGAAGAGAATTCTCGTTCCTTAATTCAGTAGATCTTAAGAGATCTCAAAGAACTTAAAAGGCTTGATTTATTCAGGACTTCACAGACTAAACGGATAATCTTACAAACCCTAGTTTTCCGGGTATTCATAGAATCAACAGATCTCTAGATCTATTTAGTTTTCGCATCTACATCAGTTCGTATAAGAGCTGCGTTTCTTTGATTTCCTAATCGAAGAACGATGTTGGATGTCATGTTAATAGGTAGTTGCTACACTTTCAAGGACAAAAGTCTTTTTGCCAAGAGAGAGAACCATGAGATCTACATAGAGATCTATGGTGATCCAATCTATGATGTTTATGAAAACGTTGTTAAGGTAATTGATTTCATTTTCATGGAAGAAAAGTTCAGGAATCAGATCTATGCAAAATTCGTGCAAAATCGGACCTATGAAGATATTTTGTGAAATCTGTTTCGTGCAAAATGCGTACAAGATCAGATCCGTGAAAAATTCGTACATGATTTGATTCATGAGAAAATTGTGCACTCATGAAGAGAAGAAGATTAATTCTTGAAGATATCAAGTGGTGAATATCCTATTGAAGATTCGAGGACGAATCTTTCTTGGCTTCCAAATATCCCTAAAATATCTTTGTTGTTATTTTTTTAGTATTTATCTAGTTAATTTTTATTATATTTGTGTGTTTTTCATATATTTTAGGGTTTTATGGTTTTATTATAAATAGCCTATTAGGCGTATTGTATTTTGAAGACTTTGATTAATTATTAATAAAGCTTATGCTTTTAAGAGAATATAATTCTCTTTCCTTAATTCGATAAGTCTTGAGAGTTCTCAACGAACTTAAGGAGGATTGATTTATTCGGAAATGCACAGACTAAACGAATAATCTTGCAAACCCTACTTTTCCAGGTATTCACGGAATCAACAGATCTCTAGTTCTGTATAGCTTTCGCATCTACATCAGTTGGTATCAGAGCTGCGTTTCTTTGATTTCCTAATCGAATAACGATCTTGGATGTCATGTTGATAGGTAGTTGCTACACTTTCGAGGACAAAAGTCATTTTGCCAAGAGAGAGAACCATGAGATCTACGTACAGATCTATGGTGATCCAATATATGATGCTTATGAAAATAAGGTTGAGGTAATTGGTATCGTTTTCATGGAATAAGATTTCATGAATCAGATATATGCAAAATCCGTGCAAAATCAGACCTTTGCAGATATTGTGCGAAATCTGTTTCCTGCAAAAAGCATACAAGATTAGATCCGTGCAAAATTGGTACATGAGTCATTTCGTGCGAAACTTGTGCAGACTCATGAAAAGAAGAAGATTAAATCTCGAAGATATCAAGTGGTGAATCTCCTATTGAAGATTCGAGGTCGAATCTTTCTTGGCTTGCGAGACCTGATGCAGCGTGATATTTGGATATTCCAAATATCCCTAAAATATCTTTGTTGTTATTTATTTTAGTATTTATCTCTTTTATTTATTATTATCTATATGGTTTTTTTTAATAGATTTTAGGGTTTTATGGTTTTAAATAGCCTATTAAGCCTATTGTATTTTGAAGACTTTGATTAATAATTAGTAAAGCTTTTGCTTTTAAGATAAGAGAATTCTCGTTCTTGTGAAGAAAAAAAAAATTTCTCGTTCCTTAATTTGGAAAATCTTGAGAGATCTCAACGAACTTAAGGAGACTTGTTTTATTCGGGAATTCACCGACTAAACGAATAATCTTACAAACCCTAGTTTTCCGGGTATTCACAGAATCTCTAGTTCTATATAGCTTCCACATCTACATCAATAGAGAAAAGTATCTAAAAGGGAAGTGGATACTTCTAAAACTAGGACATAAGTTAAAATGGAAAAGATCGATGCAAAAGAGCTTGAGAATCAAATGTAATGGTTTCAATAAGGATTCTAAAAATTGCATTAAAGGTATTGCAGACATAGATTATGCAATAGAATCTATGAGGTTTATGTTCAAATTCAATGAACAAGAATGCAAGATTACAACAACATCACCAAACTAGAAAAAGTACCTGATGAAAAGCAACGTTGTGATATTCTCCAAGTTAGATAAGGGGGAATGTGCTCGAGGTAGCTCCACTATTCCTGTCTCATGCTCGTAGAGACAAACAAAAGAAACAAGTAAGTTTCAGATGTTTAAAGAGGAAAAGTGGGAGAACTCAAGAAAAATAGTTGAGAAAAATTACCTGGAGAAACAAGGAAAGCGAGTAAGTATGTCGGATCTGCAAAAAAGAGCTGAAAAGGTCAAAAGTGAAAGCATGGGTTTCCAAGAAGATGGGCTATTTTATTAAAGAAAATTTTGGCAGAGCTTAGCAAGGTAAATCCACGTGGGCTTCAGGAACATGGGCTGAGTTTTGTTTGGCCGAAAATAAATGAGATGTAAGGTGGGCTGGTTTATGGATAAAAAAATTTGGGCAAAAGCTAAAAAATTTAGTTAAAGGGCTCAAATCTAATTTTGGAAAAATAAATTAAAATCCAAGGTGGAGTTTTGTGGAAATATGGACATTAATATTTACCAAATAAGAAAATGACCCAAAGAAAAGGAAATTCATAAAGATACAGAAATATAAAGATTAGGCTTAATCTTTTAGAAAAAATTTATATCTTATCAAAATTGGAAATTCTGATTTTCTAAAAGGAATAGGAAACACCCACGCCTATTAATACATCTCTCCCTCAAAGGTTTAAGGAGATAACGAAAGTTCTTTTGCAACACAAAAGAATAAAAACTAAAGAGCTCGGAAGAAGTTTCAAGACAAAAATGGCGGTAATTTGAAAAATTCTTTTGATTGTTTTTATTATTGTTGTAATCAATTCCTTATCTTTATATATCAAATTAGGAGTGATACACGTTTTTGGTTTAAAGTGTTTTAGAAGCTTTTAGTTGTATGGAGATTATTCTGGATCCCAAACTTGTAATTTTCCAATAAAGCAAGTTTCAAATCACCTGCGCTGAAAAATTAATTCTAGTAACTTGTCCGGAGCTCAAACTAGTTCGATGCATGCTCTCAATGGGTTACCCTTTTCATTCCAAAGAATTTAGACCAAGTTTGAATTATCTTTAGCCTATTTTAGGATGGCCAAGACATACAATTTATGGACGAAGGAATAAAGTGAATCGGCCCAGGCGTAAGCCACATAAACGGCCAATTAAGGCTTTTTCTCATAAAATTATTTGTGTATTACAAAAATTATTTATTAAATAATAAATAATATATATACATCATTCAATGAATGAGTACATATACTTATAGATAATTTTTATGTATTAGTAGTTTTTTTTGTAGAATAAATGTAGGTATATGATAGAATTTAAACAAAATATTTGTGAAACCATAGTTTTTGTTAATAAAAAATTATTATATTTTTATATTAACGGATCCCAAACATATTTGAACCGGCCCTGTAAAATGGACGTTTGCCATATTCAATTTTGAACCTTTCCAAAGCCAATATCTTTCGACTAATATTTTCTTTCAAAAGTGGATTTGGCAAAATGATTTGCAAGGGAAGGTGTTGATCAGAGGGTGTTTTCAATTTGGCTTGACCAAATTCTCATCCATCCTATATTAGGTGATTTAGCTTAACTAGAAGATTAGTTTCAATTAACATGGAATTTTAGCCATTTCCAATAAAATGCATCTTGACCATTCTCATTATTTTGGTCACTTTGACCAGTGATTTTTCATGGGTTGCTTATGGTTCGATTCGCTTAGCTTTGGTTGTTTGCCTTGGCACCAAGTGACTTTCTCCTTACCCAATGCTGGTTTGGATGATCTTACTAGCAA
>OVBE01005020.1:0-22589 GCA_900406425.1 Iberis pinnata | reverse complement strand
AGGGTGCTATGAAGCAGCAACAAAACAAAAGACAAGTGGACAGAATGAAGATGATGTTAAAGACTGCTCATGATCTCTACTTAAATGATTACAAGGTGAAGTTCACAGTGGAGCATGCTTGGAGGGAGCTTAGGTATGATCAAAAATGGTGTGGCTGTCATGTAGGTAGTAGTACAAGTTCAAAGAGAAAGAGAGATGACCAATCTGTGCAGTCATCAGCCACTATGCCGAGTATCAATGGAGAGGAAGAATCAATGACTAGGCCAATGGGTGTTAAGGCAGCCAAAGCAAAGGCTAAAAGGTCAGGGGGAGTTGAGAAAGATCTGGTTGACTTTCATAGTGTTTGGGAGATAAAACAGAAGGATTATGCCATGAAGGAGAAGGATTTTGCAATGAAGGATAGGCTAAGTAACAAGAAATTACTTGACAGTTTGATTTCTAAATCAGAGCCACT
This sequence comes from Iberis pinnata, assembly GCA_900406425.1. NCBI lineage: Eukaryota > Viridiplantae > Streptophyta > Magnoliopsida > Brassicales > Brassicaceae > Iberis > Iberis pinnata. The sequence continues at coordinate 22,135 of OVBE01005020.1, read as the reverse complement.
TACTGAAGTAGAAGTTTCTCTTAAAAACAAACTCATCTCTGATTTGTTCTCAATGTAATCCCCTAAGTAGAAGTGTTAAAATAATCTGTTTCATGTAGTTATATGTTTCATGTTTATATCTTTGTAAAATAGGTGTACCATGTAGTAATCGGTTTCATGTAGTCATTTGTTTCATGTAGTAATCTTTTCTAATATGTTTCATGTAGTCATCTGTTTCATGTAGTGATCTTTTCTAATATGTTTTATGAAATAATATAAGTTTCTTTTGCATTTCAGTGGAACAAGTACAAGTACACAACACTCTAAAATTCGAAGAAGAAAGGTAAGGAAGAGTGCAAGAGGCTGCAGGAGGAAGATAGCAATGACAGAGAGGAAGAGTTGAATGTGAAGAAGACAAGAATCAATAATATATGTGTAATATGTTTGTAATATGTTTGTACTTCTTTGTCAATGGAAAAGTTTTGTAATTTTTTTGGTTGGTGTACCAAACTAAACAAATAAATAGGTGTATCAAACTATACCAAACAAATAAATAAATAGGTGCACAATAACATGTGTTTCAAACAAAAAAGTAGGTGTACCAAACAATATTCACAATTTCTATAAATACTTACCACTTATTTCATTTTTTGTACCATTCAAATACACTTTGTTTTCATTCTTACAAAAACATGGCTTCATCATCATAATATGATAATCAAGGCTCAGACGAGGAAGTGTTTGAAGAATGTTTTGATCAAGTTTTAGGTCAAACGTTCGACAATCTTGTCATTGATTATGCTCATAATCTTGAGAGAAGAGAGTTGAGAAAAAAAACGCATCTTCATCGAAAGAAACCGAAAAGAAGGTCATATCCGGTTGTGGAATGACTATTTCAGTGAAAATCCAACATATACTTCACAAATGTTCCGACGTTGGTTTCGAATGAACAAGCCATTATTCATGCATATCATCAATAGACTCACCAATGAGTTAAATATATTTCAACAAAAGACGAACGCTCTTGGAAGAAAAGGTCTCTCTCCACTTCATAAGTGTATGGCGGCAATTCGTCTACTGGCATACGGTACTGCATCTCATTCGGTAGAAGAATACATACGCATAGGCGCTACGACTACTCGGCAATGTTTGGAGAAATTCGTTAGCGGCATAATTACTTTGTTTGGTGATGAGTATCTTAGAAGACCAACACCGGCGGACCTTGAACTACTACTTCATATAGGAGATCAACGTGGATTTCCCGGGATGATTGGAAGCATCGACTGTATGCATTGGGAGTGGAAGAATTTTCCTATCGCATGGAAAGGCCAATATACATGTGGTTCAGGTAAACTGACCATCGTTGTAGAGGCCGTAGCTTCACACGATCTCTGGATATGGCACGCGTTCTTTGGACCTCCAGGTACTTTAAACGATATCAACGTTCTAAATCGATCACCCGTATTTGATGATATCATAAATGCTCAATCTCCACAAGTAAATTTTTCGGTCAACGGCCGGGAATACAACCTGGCTTATTATCTTACATATGGTATTTATCCAAAATGGACAACATTCATCCAATCTATTCCAATTCCCCAAAGCCCGAAAGCGGCTTTATTTGCTACACATCAGGAATCAACCCGAAAAGATGTCGAACGTGCTTTTGGGGTCTTGCAAGCTCGATTCGCCATTATTAAAAATCCGGCTCTGTTTTGGGATAAAATCAAAATCGGAAAAGATTATGAGAGCATGCATCATACTCCACAATATGATAGTAGAAGACGAATGAGATCACTACACCCAATTTGATGTTGCTGAATTTTTACCAGGTGAGGGAAACGGAAGTGCACAAGTCGATCTCACGTTTTCTACAGATATTCCAACAAATATAGGAAATATGATGGGAGTCCGAACGAGAATTCGTGATAGAGAAGTGCATCACCAACTTAAAAATGATCTCGTTGAGAATATATGGCAAAAATTTAGACATCATTAAGATAATCATTAATTTTCAATTTGTGAATTTTGTGTTTGTTTTAGGTATGATTAATAAAATTATGTTTAAAATATATATATATATATATATATATATATATATTTTAAGAAACTTCTAACAGTTCTACCAATAATACCTATTTATCAATAAAATCTTACTTAAGTCTCTTAACATTTTTTAATATTAAATTTTATCTTAAGAATCCAAATGTGGGTTCTACCAATGCATATGCTCTTAGAGCATCTCGAACCCCACATAGTTTCTTAAAAAAATATTAGAACCGTATCTAAAATGGTGGATAGGTTGTGTGATATACTCATGTAACTGTAACTTTCGTTTTGCATTTTGAAAATGGCATAGATTTACTAAATAAAACCGAACCTAACAATGACCACACCAATGAGTAATAGTGGTCCATCTTCTCATCTCACATCACATCATTACATTAAATACCTTTCTTTTCCAAATTACTTTCACTCAGTTTACTTACATCTTTTCATTTCCCAATACCACCAACAATTCATTCATTGCTCCTCTGATTCTTTTTAGGCTTTTTATGAAACCTTTTTACTCTCTCCTTTTCACAATTCCAACTTTCCAGATTTACAACCAAATTCAGAAAGTTGCCAGCCACAACACAACCAAAATAAGGGTCTTTTTAATTTCAAATTTTTCATAAGCCCGCCATTAAGGGTTAAGGCTCCTCATGAACAACTTTCAAGGTACATTCGATTGGATTATTACTCTTGCTCCTGAAGCAATCCTGTTCAAGATACATTGAGCTGAATTATATGTTCATATACATTGTACAACATACATGAAACATCAAGATGTTTATGTTTTTACCTTTCGTCGATTTTAGTCACCTTATCCTCTTGTTCTCTTAAAGAATTTGGCTTCCTCAAAGATTCACTTCTTTTACTAGGACAGGGAATGTTCTTGGTAGTGTATTTTGACGAGTGTCTTGTCTTGTCTGAGACAGGAGATCTCTTGGACACGCTTTGCGGTTGTTGTCTGTTTATCATAGAAGAAGCCTTTCTAGAACCCCCGGGTTTTGAGTCTCCCTTCTCTGCTACACCCATTTGGTTTGATGCCCTGAAAACACTCATATCAGTTCTTCTGTAAAATTGATGAATGTGACCACAAGAATTCAGAAATCTACCTGTCACCATTGTAGGACGAAGAACGCTTAAGAGATACATTACCATCAGCTGCATCCTTCTTCTGTAGCTTTGTCTCGACCAAGCTCCCACTAAAGTATTCTTTTTCTTCCAATCTCATACTCATTAAACTTGGAGTTTCAGATAAACGATCAAGATCTCCTAGCATAAAGGACGATGAGAAAAAAGGAGATTGGAACTTCGAGTGGCCAAATTCCGGTTTGTAAGTCGGAATAAGGCCGAAATTGTTATCTTTTACTGATATTGAACCACATGATATTAACTGCATCAGCATATTAGAAGCCTTAAGCCTTGGATTAGTAGACATTCGAACATCTTCTTGTTCAAGAATCCTAAAACTATTCATCTTACTAACATCAGCTCTTATCAGAGACTCCAAAGTATCAGTCTTTGCTCCCAGAGACGATGCGCTGTTTGAAAACGGTGGAGAGACAGAGTTTCTTGATATTTCTGCACTTTCCCACTCCTTTCTCTCACAAGAAGCATTAGTTTCGCTGGATTCAGGTTCTGGTGACTCATCATCATCAGTTGAAATACCTCTACTAAAGGTCTCTACAGGTTTCTTACACAAACCGATGATAGTTTCATCGGTTTGTGTAGAAGCATCAGCGAGTCCTTCGCTCTTATACACTTTATACTCAGCTAAACACCACGAAGATGAGTTCTTTGCATCTCCAGAATCAGGAGATAAACCAGAAGAGGAAATAGAACGGAGAGCTGGAGGAGAAAGCTCATCATCTTCTTGAGAATGCTTATTAGTTCCTTTACCATTGTTTAAACTCGAAGACGAAGAGGAATCATCCATGCTTCTAGATGAAGGTGGTTCCACAACTATCTGCTTCATGTTTTGTGTTGGACTAAAGTGATCTGAATTGGATTCATCAAATAACTCAGAGCCTTTAAGAACATATTCATTCCCATGAGCTGGTAAAATCAAGTCATCTTCTGATAAATCATGCCAAACAAAACCATTTCTATAGCTTCTGCAAGTTAATCAAGAAAACATTTGAATCTAAAAATCAATCTTGGTACAAGTGAAAAATCAAGAAAAGTTGTTAATACCTCTTACTAGACCAAGAGTACAATGAAGCCATGCCTCTGCCTCTAAGAACATTAAGCCTCTCTATAACATCTACAAAGTACAGAACAAAAACAAAATTTATTGAATTTTCTAAAAAACCTTAAATTGTTGCAAAAACATGTTACCTCTAAGGTATAAACCGTTTGGAGAAGAAATCAAAACTTCCATGAAATGAGGATGTTCAAGTTGGCGATTCTTGGAAAGGTAATAAACAATTGGGACTTTCTTAATCTTCTGATGATACTTTGGAGATTTCTCAGTCCAAACTTTTGCTCTCTCTGGACTCAATTCAGTGTACTTCTTCATCCTCCCTTCCATCTTTCTATCGAACCTAATCGGCTAATTCAAGCATTGAGTTGGTTCTTCAATGTACGAAATGAATCAGATCTATCAATCTGGAGGAAAAAAGCAAAAAGAGAAAGAAAAAAAGGGGTAAAAACACAGTAACGGAGTAGAGAGAGAATCTAATGAAGGATTGATTACTTACGAGCTGGAGAATGAAGACGACAAAGAGAGCGAGCGTGAGAATTGGGCCAATGTAAAATTGAGAGAGGTGAGTATGTGTGGAGAGAGACAGAGAGACGACAGTAAACAGTAAAAGGATAGAGAGAGAAGCCTTTAGTGTCTTTTACCTTAATTTTCAGACATATAACGACGCAGGAGAAATTACTCTCATTTTATTCGCTTATTATGTCTTCTTCTTCCCTTTTTTTTTTTTTTGGTCAATCTTAATTCAAGCAAATTTCACAATATTTCTTCTTTAGCTTTTTTTGAGTAAATAGTTGGGAAAAGAAATCTCAAAAACACAATTTTTTTTAGTTCCAAATGTATAAAATACTACAAATTTTCTCAAAATATTACAAAAAGATATTGTTCGAAAATATTAAAACTTAAAATAGTTTTAAAATTTACATTTAAATGGTGAACCTCCAATATATTTTAACCCTTCATAAATAAATTTTAATGTCAACAAGAGATCTAAAGCTTAAAATTTTAAATTTTAAATCTTTAATACTCAATTTTTATATAGCATCTTTTTTTTTTTTGTAAAAGCTTGACTATTGAATGCTTATAAATACAACCAGATTTAAACCCATTACAAAATCTTAAAAGTTTAGGCCCAAATCCAGATCTAGAAAAACTCAATACATACAAAACTCATAACCCAACAATTCATAAACCATAAACCTAGAGTAACCAAACCAGGGTTAAGTTTTAAACCTAAGTTAAGGAAAAGGAGTGGATCTAGAAAAATTCTAGATCCGCCGCCGGCCATCCTTTACTGCGAATGCCGCCAGAAAATTTCTAACAGCCAGATGACCAGTTAAGAAGCCGAAGCCCAAGCTAGAAATGACAGATGCGAGGGGGGGAAGCAGGTCTACGAGCATATATGTCGGATACACCTCATTTCTGCCAGAAGACAGAGCCGAGATATCATTGGTTCGGGATAGCGAAGACTCCATGACTCGGCCGTCCTCATGCCAGAATCCCGAGTCTTTCACCATCATTCTTTTGATGAGATCTCAGATTTTCACCTCCAGAGGAGTCGCTTCTACCGTAGCGAGGAGATGTCCTCCGTTCTGGAAGCCACGAGGTCAGAGTAGCTAGATCCGCCTTGTCTTACTGATACTTATCGATAGCCATCGCATATTGATTTTGAGAGAAGATGAAAAGGCTTGCCGGAAAGAGATTCACAGATGAAGCTCGAGTCGCCTGAGGTCACCGCTGATTTTTTGCTAGCACTCCCAAGTCGCGGTGCAAGAGTTTTGTGATCAGAAGGAACCGCGTGGCCTATGTACGCTTCACCGATCTCTTAACTCCCATTCAGTTCTCGGTGAAGAGAAAAAGAGAGTTTAGAGAGAATCAGAGAGAGAGTCTGCAATTTAAAATTTTATATAATATCTTTACAAGAAAAACAATTAATAATATTTTGAAACGACTAAAATGTGATATAGAATATGAGAATACGATAAAAATCTAAGTTTTCTCTCTCTAAAAAAAATTCCTCACCGCCGCTCGCGGATTGAACTTTTGCTTGTCTGGTTTGCTCTGCCGCTGGCGTCCAGCTTCATCGCCGGCGCCTAGTGACCTCTTTTCTTTTTTCTTTTAGTTTTTGTTTCTTTCTTTCGGTCTTCTCTCATCTTGCTTCTTCGATTTCGAATACGATGGCTTCTATCGCTGATCTTTCGAAGTTGGTCTCGCATATGGTGTGCATGTCTATTCCTCACTGCCGCTTAACCGATGATGAACTTGACTGGTGCTTTCACGTATTTTTTCTTTTGCAGGTCCACCTTGACGTGATTTCCTTGTGTCTCTGGATGCATGCGGTTCCACGGTCGACGACTTCACGCATACTGTTGCGATCTATGACCTTGATTGATCAGCTGGTGGTTCTATCAGAGTTGGGAGCTGTGAAGAGAGTTTTGGTGGCTGGCTCTTATGTGGATGATGTTTTCTTGGTCGTTTGGTGTATCTCTTGCTCTCAGAGGTGGAGTGTGGCGGTTGGTCCTTCTCATGGAACCGGGGCAGTCTGGATGGACGTGGATGGTGACGGCAAGAAATTCCATCAAGCTAGGGCATTTCCCTAGTTGGGCCTCGAAATGGGCTACAATAATCCATATCGGCCCATTTCTTTTTTAGACAAAGTCCATCAAAATTTTTTTTTGTTTCTGTAATATATTTTCTTATGTTTTTGGTCTTTATGTCATCATTATATATTTTTAGCTTTAAGATTCGAACAGCTCTTCACCAGTACAATCTTGGTACTCCTTTCCTGATCTTGTACTTTACTGACAAAACGGGTTATCATAGGCTTGTTGCGGTATTCCTTCTTTTAAAAGTAGCTCTTTTAGAAGTAGTTGTTTCCTCTCTTTATGAGGACATTTACCCAATATGAGTTTGTACTTTTTCCTTGGTGGGATTTTTTGTACCTCTTGGTGGATTTGTTCTTTGCTTAATCTAATACAATATATTGACGACAAAAAAATGTGATATATATTTATTTAACAATGCTTTGAAAGTATTTTATGGAATTCTTGTCAATTAATTTGATATGATGAAAAAGAAAGAGACCGACTTGTGCGGAAAAAATAAAAATAGTGATTAAAATCAGAGTGAATTAAAGCTGAAAGAATTTAGTGAAATTAGTTATAAAAAAATATAGAGCAATTTATAGGTAGGACATTATGATAATATTGGCTTTTTCAAGATATTTAGTTACTAGATGATATCCCGCGCATAGCGCGGAAATATGTTATAAAATGTATAGTATGACTTAAATTTTATGTATTATTATATAGTTTTTTAAATAATGATTATAGAATTTTTCGATTATATTTATATAAATACAAAGTAAAAATATCATAATTGTATGGGAAATATCTAATTATATAACATAAAATGTAATAAATATATTGTTTTTAATTTTATATATAGTATATATAGATATCTTAAAAATATATATTAGATTGGTTTATTAATTAAGATATACATATTTAATAGTATAAAATTTATAAGCATATTTCAAAATTAATATAAATAGTTTTATATTATTTAAATATTAAAAAATTTAAATTATTTATTTAAAATGTTATTATGTTATATATTTTATTTATAGTCTTTAAACATATATTTTCTCATAAATTAATCTAAAAATAAATTTTGTAAACTACAACTGTTTGTAGACTGCATAAGTCTATATACGGGTTGAAACAAACCTCTAGACATTGGTTTGTGAAATTTTCAACTACTCTACATCAGTTGGGATTTAATTCTCGTCATGGGGATCATACTTTGTTTACCAAGTTGATGAATGGTCAGTATTTGGTAGTGCTGGTTTATGTTGATGATATACCAATTGCCAATACTGGTACATCTGCAGCATCTGACTTAATTCTTTAACTCAGTTCTGTTTTTAATCTCAGGAATCTTGGTGTGCCTAAATTATTTCTTGGCATTGAGATTACTCGGCCATATGTTGGGACCTCTTTATGTCAAAGAAAATATGCTTTAGATATAATGGAGTCTACTGGTTTTTCAGGCTGCAAGCCTTGTACAATTCATATGGAACCTAATCAAAAGCTAGGAAAAGATACATGGATTATTTTAGATGATAACAAGTTTTATAGAAGATTGGTTGGAAAACTGCAATACTTAACTATCACACATCCATATATCTCTTTTGCAGTCTCCAAATTGGCTCAATTCTCATTTACTCCAACATATGTTCATCTTCAGGCATTGCAAAAGGTTCTTATAAGGGTACATTTGGGCAAGGTCTATTTTATGATGCAGACTGTAACTTTGATCTCAGAGGTTATTGTGATGCAGATTGGGTGGTTTGTGTAGACACTAGACGCTCAGTGACAGGTTATGCTATGTTCATTGGATCATCTTTGATTAGCTAGAAATATAAGAAGCAATAAACAGTTTCAACAAGTTCTGCATAGGCTGAATATCGCTCTGTGTATGGCTACTAAGGAGATCATATGAGTTCTGGTTTTCTTAAGGAATTGCATATTCCATTCTCTCCACCTGCACACTTGTATTGTGATAATAAAGTAGATCTTCATATTGCAAGCAATCCGGTATATCATGAGAGGGCCACGCATATTGAGTTTGATTGTCACAAAGTGAGAGAAGCCATTGTGAATGGAGTGTTGAAGACAATGTTTGTTCGGACATGAGATCAACTAGCGGATTCTCTTACCAAAGATTTATATCCTACTCCTTTTAGAGATTTGATGAGCAAGATGGGTATTCATAGCATATATTCATCCAAGGGGATTCTTAATATCTATACCTTGAGATTGGTTTAGGATTGGTTAAGTTTATAATTGCTGGTTTATGATGGTTTAATTTCAAGTATAAATAATTGTAATGTGTTACACTTTATGGTTGAGAAATAGAAATTACATTTCCAAACACAATTGTTTGTTGTTTCTGTTATAAGTTTAAAGAATTGATGCATATGAATCTAGTGTCCAAACGAAACCAAGCTTACAATAAATTAAAATCACAGCTGGTAAATTAGTTTCTAATCAGCTGAAAGTATTCGAGACTTGACATCAGTGACATGCTTTCACAGGAGTTTTCCAACATCTTGAACAAATAAAGCCATTAAAATTAGAGCATTAACTTGCGATTTAAGAAAGCTTAAAGGTGATTATTTGCTTTCTCTTTCTTTGTTGGAAAGCTGAAATGGAATAAAAACTCGTGCATGAAGATGTCTCTTGTTAGAATTACGTGCATGCTTTTATTTCTTTATTATAGACCCTCATCTAATATAATAATACACAACTATACCAAACCAATTATGCACGTAATAATTGACTAACAACGGATTTTTTTTGTCATATATGGCAAAGGACTGAAACAACACAGAAATTTCATAACATATGGAGAATTCGATTTAAATTAATTGTTAAACCGGTCCTTTTGGAATGTATATTTCTGGACGCGGTCAAGTTAAATAATAGTTAGACGACATAGATTATATTTTAAATGAAGTAAATTAAGACTATTTAATCGACGTGGCTGTTTGACCACAGCATTAAGATACTAATACTTTTACTTCGGCTATGAATTGGTATGAACATTTTGCTACTTTATTATATAGAAGAGGTGTTGTTTGAAGTTGGTGTACTTTTAGTAGCCGAGCTTTTTATAGACGAAATACTTTGTTAATTTATTGTTTTCTTTATCTCGTCCACCTAATTACCTCTACTACTTCGTCGACCGTCGATTCACTGGTTTTTATCTCTTCGCCGTCTCTCCCTCTATTTTTCCGACCCCCTGCATTGATTGACCTCATCTTCTATTTATACTAGTTCGCATTAGACTATAGTGCGGTGAACAGTGATTCTGACATGTGTCACCACCTAGTCGATCGAGACATGCAATTAATGGGCCTTTCACAAATTTGGACTTAATTTTTGGTTGGGCCTTTGATGGGTGCTCAACCCTGGCCCAACAGTTACTCCCCTCCCCCAAGTCGACGAGGTACTCGTCGACTAATACCTTTTGGGCTGGATGTTGCGGCTATGAATTTAACCAAAGAAAATGGGTCAAGTTGACGTGATAAAGAATACGCGTTAGTCGCCGAAGTAAGGGACACAAATTAAGTCGACGAGGTGAAAAGTCTAATGCGAATGCCGAGGTTCATATTTTAAAGAAATGCTCTCAACATCGACGAAGTGATTTCAAAGGGTTACTCGACTTGGTGTGAATCGCCGAGGTTCCAGTTTTGTTGACAGGTTATGCTTTGATTCGACGAAGTAATACATTCGACGGAATGCACCTCATTTTGAGGACATTATTACTCGACGAGGTGGTGAAAGGAAAAAGTACTTTTCACAGTTTTCGAAGCGTTATATCCGTTTGGACAAGAGTCTTTTCGCATTCCACGTCAGCTATTATAAGGGTCCCCTCTTCATTTATGTTATTATCTTCTCCTTGCGATCACATGTACAACTTCTCTCTATATTCTCTGCTTTCTCTCTCTAGGTTTAGACTTTTTGCCTTGTTTTGTTATTTTGCTCCGCCGCTAAATTTCCGGCCAGTTTTGTCGTCGAAGTGATTTGTCAACGGTTTTTATGAGTAATGTCCGGTGGGCTTCAATTGATAACTGTTAAAGAAGAAGTTATGTCAAACGAAGTAAATTCAACGACGGAGTCTAGGAACAATCAGCTAGTCGTCCATCAATCCAGTCCAGAGAATGAGAACTCCAGGCAAGTAGTTATCGCCGAGGCATCGGCTGAGGAAGAGTATTTCCTGCCCCAAATTGATTCGGGACCCTTTCTCGACGAGGCAAGTACCTATGAGGCGGACCTCGAAGAAGGTGATTTTTTACTAGATCTGGTCAAACAAAGATGACACATGATTCGTTGGTCGTGCTATGTGTTTTGTGCAAGATTGAAGATACCAATCTTGATTTTAGGATTCCGCAGTACTTCGAACGGCCGTGGTCTCCTCCTAAAGGCTACTTTACGCTCTTCGAAGATTATTTCGCCGATGCCAACCTCTGGTTTCCATTGCCCCACTTACTGATGGCCTTCTACGCTCGACGTCGTTTGGCCGTGTCGCAACTGTCGACTGCGGCGGTTCGCAACATAACGGCGATCCTAATCTTGGGAAATGAGATAGGGATCGATATATCTATCGATTTCTTCGATCTCTTAGCGACCATACACAAAGTTCTTAAGGCCGTGAAGAATGGGGAGAATACCTTGAATTTTGATACTGGATTCTTCTATGTGAGAATGAGGCCGAAGTACACCCTTCTCACCGAGGCTAAGGGAAAGATCTGGGATTGGAAGAGGCGATATTTTTATGTTAAAATTAACGACGCGGTTGTGCCCGAATTAGGAAGAGAATTTTTGCGAGATTGGGCATTAGAGATTGGTAGTGCCTCGGCTAATCATAATATTTGGTTTCTCCAATGCTTAACATACTTTCTTCTTGTTTTTGCAGATAAACCATTTCCTCTAGAAGCATTCTCGGACTGTTTTCTCGACTCAGTTGATAAGTTATCGAAGCCTTCCATACTTAAGTGGCCTGAAGTGGACGCAGCCAGGATTAGACGGAGTTTAGTTCGCCTTGGCAAAGGTAATTATCTCGCACTTTCTTTTATCTCGCCCTTTCTTTCCTTACCTCGTCATTTGTGTTTTTGATTTCAGTCAGACGAGAAAATTATTCGTACCCCAAAAAACCCAACATGTCTTTAGACTTCTTAAAAAGCTTGAGAGAGAGCTCTATGAAAACGCAAGCCGAGGCTGGTACTCAAAAGAAGCCTCCACCCGCCGGGGCAGAAAAGAAAGGAGCCAAGAAGCCCTCGAAGATGAAAACTCTGGTGTCTACGGCGAAAACAGCCATAGAAAACTGAAAAAAGGAAAAGGCTATTGAGCAAGCCGAGTTGTCTCAGCAACTTCAGGAGAAGCTGGGTTTGGCCGCGAAAAAGGCCAATGGCAAATCTCACATGGAACCGAGCCCTAAGAAAAAGGACGCGGCTGGAGAATTGAAAAGGCTAGAGATTGAAAAAGAAGCCGAGAAGGATACTGACAAGGAAACCGAGTCACTGAACAACCCAAGTCTAATCATAAATATGGACGAGGAACATCCGACAGCTGGCGGCGGAGAAAATATGTTTGTCGATCTTGATGAGCTGTTTGATGACAACGTCGAAGCCGAAGGTCAGCTCCACAAACGGCCTCGTCGCTAACCTGTCCCTTTTTCTTTCGCCTACCCAAATGCATCCAAGCTGATTAATGACGCCGATGCATGCGCTGATTTGGTTCGTCAAATCCCAGGACTTAATCACCCAGTTCCTTGTTCGTCTAATTCTCCCACTCGTGAACTGTTCAAAACTTATGCCTCCTATGGTATTCAGGTAAATTTATTATTGCTTATTGCTTATTGCTTATTGCTTTGTATTTTGCCTCTTACTAAATGACAATATTATTTTTGAAACAGTTCTTTGCTGCGGCGAATGCCATGGTCACCCTTTATGATTCTAAGTTAACAAAGACTTCAGATTCTTTGGACGAGCTCCAAAGACTTCTTGACCAGTCTAGGGCTGCCGTTGCTTTGGACGCACAAAAAATAAAAGACTTGGAAGCTGAAGTTGAGGAATTGAATCAGAAGATAGCCNATTGAAGCAGCAGATAGCCCGTCTAAACGAAGAAAATATTCGTATAACTGAGGCTGGTAGAAGCCAAAGGGAAGAGTTAGAGGGGGAAAGAGATCGTCTTCTGGAAGAGAATGCAAAAGTTAAGGACGAGCTTGCTGTGACAAAGGAAACTTTGGGGTTGGAAAGGGATAGTCGGGATGCCCTTATTTTGAAGAAGGGGCAACAAATGCAAGAAAAATGTGCTGCTCGTTTTGAAAGGATTCGACGTCATCTAGATGGTCGAAATGCAGCTGACATCGCGGCCAAGAACATCGGAACAATTGAAGGAACTCTCGGTGTCATGGACCTTATTGAGGAGATGGGTGGCTCGGTCCCATATGCCATTGTGGTAAACCTGCAGAAGAGTCTCAAGACTTGGAAGGAAGAGCTTGACAAAATCGAAGTGTTCCCACTATCGAATGAAGACCTCGGTGTTTCTCCAGTGGTTAATGATTCCGGCTCCAATCACGATCTTCTTTCCCAAGAAGAAGTTGGTCGACTTCGCAATAGCGGAATCGAAGCCTCGACTGTAGAGGTGACTGGGAACAAGACTCCCCTCCCCCAAATGCTCAGGCTTAACTTTATTTAGACTTAGAAATTTTTTGATTTATTTTGTCGAACTAAGTCTTTTGTAGCCATCCTTTTTTTTCGTAAAAACTTTCGACGCACTGTTATTTAATTTTGTTAATGAATTGCCTCGTCGAGGCTATGTTTCTAAAAGGTTACGTTTAAAAAGTTTACTTATTCGTTAAACTTGCTTTAGTTTTTAATTTTAAGATTAATGTGACTTATCTTCTTCAAAAAGGTTGACTAGGCCTTTGCTCGTGCTAAAGTCGACGAGGCCTTAACTCGTGTAAAGATTTACGAGGCTTTAGCTCGTGTAAAATTCGATGAGGCTTTAGCTCGTGTTAAAGTCGACGAGGCTTTAGCTCGTGTAAAAGTCGACGAGGCTTTAGCTCGTGTACGATTCGACGAGGCTTTAGCTCGTGTAAGATTCGACGAGGCTTTAGCTCGTGTAAGATTCGACGAGGCTTTAGCTCGTAAGATAGACTCTAATTTGCCAAGTTAATTCCAATTAGGTAAGTAGGGCATCTACTCCCCCCCCCCCAAAAAAAAAAAACCAAAATAATAAAAAGTTGTGTCAGTAGCTGCGTCTCCTTATAGTGCGAAGACTGCCCACGTACCCATTTTAGAGGGATCAAGCCAGACGTAGTTCTTATTTACAATAGAGAATAGATTTAAAGGTAAAGTTTCAAGTGTCGACCGTTCCAAGGTCGAGGTAGTTGTTGTCCGTCCAGCTTGGTAACTGGTAGGCGTTAGGTGCGACGACGCTAATGACTTCGTATGGTCCTTCCCAGTTACTTCCTAGTTTTCCTGCTCCGTATTCTCTTGTATTGTCGAAGACATGTCGTAGGACGAGATCACCAACAATATAATGTCGATGTTTGACATGCTTATTATAATGTCTCGCCGCCCTTTGTTGATAATTATGCATGTGTAATAGCGCTTGATCTCGCAACTCTTCGAGCTCGTCGAGCCTATCTAAACTTATTTAAAACTTAATAAAAGTTAGTGTATGTTAGCTAAAATAATCGAAAAGCAACGTAAAGGGCTTAGGATAGTCTCGACCATGCCTTTCATCAAGTCGGTGTTTAAATCATCATGCCGAGGTAACATCATACGTCGTAAACTGTAGACGTTAACCTCAGCAGGAACCATTGCTTCAACACCATGTGAAAGGGAGAAAGGAGAGGCATTAGTTGATGACCGAGGAGTTGTGCGATATGACCACAGGACCCCGTCCAGCTTGTCGGCCCATAACCCTTTCTTCTTCTTAAGTCGCTTCTTAAGTCCGTCAACGATAGTCTTGTTTACGGCTTCTGCTTGTCCATTGCCTTGTGGATATCTTGGAGTCGAATGGCTAAGCTTTATTTTCCATTTGGTGCAGAAACCTTCGAACCGGTATGAACAGAATTGGGTACCGTTGTCAGTCACAATCTCATATGGTAGGCCATGCCGGCAAATAATATTTTTCCACTCAAAATTCTGAACCTCGGCGTCTTGAATTTTAGCAAAAGCCTCGGCTTCAACCCACTTTGAAAAGTAATCGACCATTACTAACACATATCATCGTTGACGGGATGATGGGAAAGGTCCGACGACGTCCATGGCCCATCGCATAAATGGGTAAGGAGGTGTCGAGAACCTTAAGCATTCAATCGGTTGATGTGACGTCAGAGCGTGCCGCTGACATTTTTCACATCTTCGACAATAATCTTGACAATCAGAAACCATAGTGGGCCAGAAGTGACCGTGACGCTTGATTTTTAGTACCAGGGAGCGACCACCGGAGTGATTACCACATGCACCCTCATGCATTTCTGTCATTACCCGGTTGGCTTCGGCTATTGAAACACAGCGTAACAACATTCCAGACATATCCCGTCGGAATAATTCACCATCCATCAACACATACCTTGAAGCTCGCACCCTTAACCTTCGGGCTGCCCAATTGTCTGTAGGTAGGGCACCCCTATCTGTATAGGCATATATCTCATACCTCCAATCTTCTTCGGCTTGTTCACCCAATATTTCTCCATTAACCACGGTTGTCTCCTCCAAAACATTGCTTACCAAATGTACCTTGGAATATGATATACTTGGAACAACGATCTCCTCGATTGGGATTGACCGCGCCAGCCTACTCGTAGATGTCGAGGCTAGGGTCGCCAAACTATCAGCTGAAGTATTTTTGTTTCTGGGAATTTTCACAATCTCAAGCTCATCGAAGCTTCTCGCAAGATCTTGGACGAGACAGAGGTATAAAGTCATACGATCATCCTTTGTTTCATAATCGCCCTTATACTGGCTTACGACGAGTTGCGAATCGCAATGAACGCGAATCACTTTAATGCCCATGCTTTTTGCCAGACGAAGTCCAGCAAGTAATGCTTCATATTCACCTTCGTTATTTGAAGCTAAGAATCTCAATTTAATGGATTGCTCGATAATTTCAACAGTTGGGGATTCGATACGAATTCCAATGCCTGATCCAGTTGACCTTGACGAGCCATCAACATATAAATTCCATACTCTAGTTGTACCTGAATCAAAGGGCTCAAGAGGTAATTCTACGAGAAAGTCGGCGAGAGCTTGAGATTTAATACTAGTACGGTTGCGGAACTCAATGTCATATTCACTCAGCTTAATTGCCCATTTTGCCATCCGTCCAGAATGACTTGGACTATGTAAGATTGCCCGCAAAGGTTGAGTGGTCATAACAGAAATTGAATGAGATTGAAAGTAAGGTCTTAGCTTGCGAGCACTAACAACCACGGCATAAGCTAACCGTTCCAACATCGAATAACTCATTTCTGCTCCGTCAAGTACTTTGCTGATATAAAAGATTGGTTTCTGTTCGCCGCGGTCGTCTCGCACCAGTACCCCACTGACAGACACCGCCGAGACAGATACGTATAGTAACAAGGTTTCCCCATCTAGAGGCTTTGCCAATATGGGTGGTGTCGAAATATACTCCTTGAGCTTTTTGAAAGCCTCTTCACACTTTTCGTCCCAATCGAATTTTTTGTTTCCTTTAAGCAATTGATAGAAAGGGAGGCAACGCTCCGTCGAACGCAAAATAAATCTATTCAGCGCGGCCACACGTCCTGTTAATCGTTGTACCTCCTTTATATTTTTTGGAGATGGAAAATCAATGATAGCCGAGATTTTCTTAGGATTAGCTTCTATTCCCCTTTGAGTGACGACGTAACCCAAGAATTCGCCGGACTTCACACCGAAGGTGCATTTTGCCGGGTTCAATTTCATGTCGTACATATTCAAAATTTGAAAACATGTTCGCAAATGAGAAATATGATCAGTCGCCGAAGGGCTTTTGACTAGCATATCATCAATGTACACCTCCATCGTCTTGCCCAACTGGGACGAGAACATTTTATTGACTAGTCGCTGATACGTCGCACCAGCATTTTTTAAACCGAAAGGCATAACGCAGTAACAATAAATACCCCGATCAGTAACAAAAGCGGTTTTTTCTTGATCGTCTGGATGCATCATAATCTGATTATAACCAGAAAATGCGTCCATAAACGAAAGTAATTCGTTTCCTGCTGTAGCTTCGACGAGACGATCTATATGTGGAAGTGGAAAACTGTCCTTCGGACATGCCTTATTCAAATCAGTAAAGTCCACGCATACACGCCACTTCCCATTTTTCTTCTTGACCACGACTGGATTAGCTATCCACTCAGGATACTTGACTTCGATTATGGACCCAGCTTGAAGCAGCTTTTCTACTTCGTCATTGACCACCTGATTGCGCTCGAGCCCTAGCTTTCGGCGTTTTTGCCTAACGGGCTTTACAGTGGGATCGACGTGTAATTCATGGCATATGACTGACGGGTCGATGCCCACCATGTCAGATACCGACCATGCGAACGTACCGATGTTACTTTTTAAGAATGATATAAGCTCGCTTCAAATTGATTTTTCCAGGTGTCGGCCAATATTAGTGCGACGAGATGGATTAGCCTCGTCAATGGATACTTGGTCGATTGGTTCTAAAACCGTTGTACACTGTTTTGTTGCTGATGATGGCTCGGCTTTATTATCAGGCTCTGACAGTAGTTGCTATGCTTCAGCGCGCTTTCATGCTTTATGCTCAGCTATAAAGCAAGTTCGTGCTGCCCTTAGATTTCCTCGAACCGTCTTGGTCCCTTTCAGAGTTGGAAATTTTAGACACTGATGATATATGGACACCACAGCTTTCATCATGAACAACCACGGGGTCCCAATATTGCATTGAAGACGAGATGTTCGTCGACGACTAATAATTTGACAATGCGAGTTACTCCCATTATGCTTAAGGGGAGCTTTATACTTCCTGCCGTGATGATTATTTCATCGCTAAAACCTGTAAGAATTTGGGCTGAGGGCTTGATTATGGCCTCGTCTATCTCCATCTTGGCAAGGGTTTCCTTGAATATTATATTCACTGAACTGCCAGTATCTACCAATACCTTGGAGACCTTGCAATCTTCAAACATCAGTTCGATAACAAGAAAATCGTTATGCGGCGAGTCGACTCCGCTTGCGTCAGCCTGTGTGAATTTCACGAGGTCTTCTTCTGTGCTACTCGACGAGGTGGCAATCGCTGATACCACTGCTCTTCGCTCCAACTTCTTAATTGCCCTGATCGAGTCATTACACTGTCTTAGCCCTCCCATAATGACGTTGATTCGTCGATGGGGTATGGGATGTATCTCGTCGTTTGTACTTTCTCTATCCCGCTTAGGTGGTTCCATATCCTGATTAATTGGTGGCCTTTGAAGGTTCCTTTTGACGAAATTCGGGCGGTCATTGGTTGGACCCTGTCTAAAACCACCGCGACCAAATCCACCCCGCTGTCTAGCCCAAGGGGTCACTTGTCTTGATGACGAGGTACTATACTGCTTGAGCACCATATTTTTCAGGTGTCGACACTCTACAGTACTGTGCCCAACTTGTCCATGAAATTCGCAAAAAGATTTTGGGTTTTCGTCGACTTTCCTGGTTGTAGCTTGAGCCTGGCTTCCCTGACTCTGAACATAGTGGATCACGTCCTTCTTCTTTTCCGAGGATCTAGGATAATGTTGCCGGGGCTCTTTATACTCATTCTTTTCTTTATGGTTCTGACGCTCTTTCCCATGAATCTTCATCATCTTAGTCCTTTCCTCCTTTGCTTTGATAAAACAGCTCGCACGATGAAGGGCGTCTTCCAACGTTTGAGGTTGGTTCAAGACGAGCTCCTCGCGAAATCTTGACTCATACCATAAAGAATTTCTCAAAGCTGCGATTGCTGCTTCGTCTGGAATAGCTAGCCGGGATGCTATCCTCTTAAACCTTTCAATGAAGATTCGTAGAGGTTCGCGACATCCCTGAGCCAATGTCCACAAATCAGCCGTCGAGGCCTTCTTTTCAATGAAGATCGAATAGTGCTTCAAGAAGGTTGTTGACAATTGTTGGAAGCTACTAATGCTTCCTGAGGGAAGACGCGAGAACCAAGTCAACGCATCTCCACCAAGGTTCTCCACGAAGAATTGGCAGTATCCAGCATCCTTTTCATCTGAGTTGAAACGAGTGCGTCCCATAGCTATTGTGAACGCGATGAGATGATGACTGGGGTCACTATTTCCTTCATATAGTGGGAGCTTAATTTTGGTGACTTGACTAATCTGCGCGTCGGTTATATGCTTTGTAAATGGAGTTCGTCGAGTTTCCTCAACGATACGCTCAATCTCAGGAGCTGAGTTTATAGCTCGGTGTACTTGTGAGCCCATCTCACGTATCTGGTCTTTCAGAGTAGCAATTTCATCTTGACTATTCTGGGCCTCAGCATTTGGCTCTGGTGTTTTGTCATTTGTTCCAGTTGGTGTAGTCCGTGGTGTTCTATTTGGTGTCCCAAAGAGAATGTTGTTGAGATTGTTCAGTCGAACTCTTTGGTCACCATCTGTGAACGTCGCCTCAAATCGAGCTTAAAATTCACTTGCTTCCCTAGCTTGATCATCGAGACGTTGAATGATCAAGCGATTGGTTTCCGCCTGACGAGCTTCCGCCTGAGATTGTACTTCGATTATTTCGTCAGGTATGCCTTCGTTATTTTCAGCCATCAGCCCGTCGTCTAAACCCTTAGCTGAACCTTTCCCCACAGACGGCGCCAAATGTTAAACCGGTCCTCTTGGAATGTATATTTCTGGACGCGGTCAAGTTAAATAAGAGTTAGACGACATAGATTATATTTTAAATGAAGTAAATTAAGACTATTTAATCGACGTGGCTGTTTGACCACATCATTAAGATACCAATACTTTTACTTCGGCTATGAATTGGTATGAACATTTTGCTACTTTATTATATAGACGAGGTGTTGTTTGAAGTTGATGTACTTTTAGTAGCCGAGCTCTTCATAGACGAAATACTTTGTTAATTTATTGTTTTCTTTATCTCGTCCACCTAATTACCTCTACTACTTCGTCGATCCCATCGATTCACTGGTTTCTATCTCTTCGCCGTCTCTCCCTTTATTTTTCCGACCCCCTGCATTGATTGACCTCATCTTCTATTTATACTAGTTCGCATTAGACTATAGTGCGGTGAACAGTGATTCTGACAGGTGTCACCACCTGGTCGATCGAGACATGCAATTAATGGGCTTTTTACAAATTTGGACTTAATTTTTGGTTGGGCTTTTGATGGGTGCTAAACCCTGGCCCAACATTAATGATGTTAATTTTTTTTTTTTTTTATGTTGAGCTGTGAGACTAAGTTGATTGACCTCAAAACACGAGAAACTTTATAAACCACTATTCGAACTTTGTTAAAAAGTGGCTTCAGTTCTATAGAAAATTAGTATACGTTTTTTTTTGGGAATATTCATAATGTTTCATATAAAAAAATACAAATAATTATGCTGATAGACCTAAGCAACTTTTTTGGAGAGATTCATAGGGCGAAATTGAAAAGAAAAATTAATAATATTAGGGCGAAGTAAAATACCTCAACTCAACCAAATAAGAATGTGTGGATGAAAGATCTCTTAGAATATATTTAGAGCCCATAAGAGAAATGGTAAAAGGACCCACAAATAAAATCCAAGAAACCCAACGCTTCTGCTTTGAACCCAATTTCAGTAAAAGGGCCGGATCAAATACTTCCTCCAAATATCCCTTAAAAAGATTATTTTCTTAAAACTAGAGTTTTTTTTTTTTTTTTTTGTTAAAGAAACTAGAGTTGCTGAGGCCGAATAGTTTATTAGTAAAAAAATTTTGGCACCATTTTCTGCTAGTTAAAGAAAATAATTTTCACAATTTTATACTTAAAGAAAAACGATCTCTGGTCTAAACCAATATAATTTTTACTTCTCCTCTTCAAATGTGATAACCACTAAACCACAACCGCTTAATTAAAACTTAAAGTTTATTTAATTTTATATAATTATTTTATTTAAATTTTGTAGTTATTTTACCACCGTTTTTGCTGTATATTTGACAATCACACCAACTAATAGATGAAAAAACTAGGGATAAATTTTTTGAATTGCTGTTAGTTTTGATTGTTTTGTTGCTATCAACTGCTATCCCGTTAAAAGAATATATTTTAGCATGTTTTATACATTAATTCAAAATCATTAATAATATAGACCCACCATATTGTTAACTAGGTTAAAGTCCATGTAATTCGTAAGTATAAATACATCATTTGCATCTATATATATAAATATAATACATATAATTAAATATTTTACATAAAATCGTATTTAATTATTATTAAACTATATTTTTACATAAGTATTGCAAATATTTATAAGTTAATTCAAATTATATAAAAATACTGAAAAATATTTTTTATGATTAAAGAAAGAAATATATAGGGTATATATTAACAATTTAAATTTGGGAAACTTAATATGTTTTTTTTTTAAATTATCAATTTTCATATGTATTTATTTATTTTTTAATTTTCATATGTATATTTTCTAGTATTGTATATATAGCTAGTTCCCATATATTATGTATCTTAATTTTTAGATCTCTATCAACGATGAGTTGGCTCAGTTGATTTAAAAACAAACGTTGGTGATGTTATGTTTCTGGGTTCGATTCACGGTGGGAAAGTTAGTTATATAACATGATTTAAACTATGGTTTCGGCCCATAACTTTCCTATCATTAAAAATGCTATTTCTTGTATCTTACTTCTTTTGTTATGTTTTTCTTTTTGATATAATATTTATTAGTATCTTTGCTATTTTTATATATACTAGGTGATGTCCCGCGTAGACACGCGGGTGTAATTTTTTTATATATAAATTTTTATATAATTTTGATAGTATAGTGTTAATTTATGAATGTATGGTGAGTATAAAAACATATTTATTTAAATTCTTTGCATGTCTTGTGTGACTAAAAATGATGTGAAAGATGTAAAAACATATATAAAACAAAAAAGGATTAAAGAGTTTTATGGACATGAGAAATAAATTTTGATGGCATAATAGTGATCAATGAAGTGCAAACAATTGCCAATATATTTAAAGAAGACCACACACATATAAGATATAAAGAGAAGATTGTAAAGTACTCCATATCACACATATTTTGAGAGACAATTTGATGGTGGGGGTTGGCACTATAAAAATGTGGGTGTTATTCGTCAAAAAATATGTAGAGACAC
>OVBE01005019.1:0-22593 GCA_900406425.1 Iberis pinnata | reverse complement strand
GATCTTCTTATCAACAAGCTTATCCTTATCTTTAAGTTCATAAACTCCTTGATCCAATGCTGCTCCCACAAGTTCTAGTTTAGTGCTGGTCAGGATCATATCAGACACAGAAGGTGGTTCGGACTAAGAAAGTTTAGGGTGAAAATTCGAGGACAAATTTTAGCATAAGTGGGGAGAGTTGTAACACCCATAAATGACTAATTGTCGAAAAGATGGCTGAGCTAGCCAAGCCAAAGGATAAATACTGAGAGACATGAGGTTGGAATCTAAGAGATGAAAGTTATTCGGAAAATTTCTAAGGAAATCGATACGATTAAGGAATAACTCGGGAAATTTTCTAAGTGTTTGCACTTTCCTAAGTCTGTTTAGGAAAAGATGCATAAGTGTTCGAGTTTTTTAGTCAAGGCTTTTTTATAACTAATTTTTATAATTAATTATAAATAAGCCAGTGATTCCTCAAACATTCTAATGTATCTTGGTGCAATTCAAAAATTGTCACTAATGTTATATAAGGAAGTGGGTATAGTTGGGTATCCCGAGGGTTGGAAGGCTATGTTTGAATGGGTCCAAAGGATGATGAAAAGCCTCTATATCATGCTTGGGAAACATGATTGTGATACGTGACAAGCATCATGTCCGTTTGATGGATTCAATCAAAGGAAAGATCAAAGATCAGATCGTGGCTGGATCTTGATCAAGGTGGCAATCCGAATGTTGAGCTAGTTTAGTTCGTGATGAGCTTAGCTAAGTGATCGAGATGGAAAATCTATCAAAAACCAAGTGATCCTAAAAGTTGAGCTAAAATCTGGGAAAAAGTAGGATTTGGTCAGAAGGTTGGTAAAGTTGGTCGAGTGGTTGGTGAAATCTGGTCGGATTAGGACAAAAATGCCAGATTTGGACAAGGCAATTATTTCTGTCGAACATGTTTGCTAGGACGCATGCACTCGAATCAATTATTGGTTGAGTGTCCGCATGAAATCGCAAAAAATTATGTAGAGTAGTGCGCATGAGTGGTTGAGCCAAAAGAGAAACGCGCGTGTTAACGTGGCATGTTTTAATTGGACAGTTATTGAGAAGATTTCTCGGGCTAAAAACCGTTAACACGCCTATAAATATGAAAGGATCATGTCATTTATCTCTTTCGTGCGAGTTAACAATTTTAGAGAGATAAAATTCTGCATAGTAAGAAAAGTTCCAGTCGTTGTGCAATCAGTCCGTGAATCGCTCAAGACAACCGAGAATCAGTTTTTCTGTGACCAGAGTAATTAGAAGAACCAAAGGAAATGAGTCAATTCAACGAAGTTTCTAAGGTGAATGCGATTTAACCAAACTGTAGATTTTCTTGGTGATAGTCTTAAGGTCGTGAGTGCCGATTTACTGTATTGATAGCTTTTGTGGCTAAGTATGCATGATCCGAATGGTTGTAATGACCAGATGAATGAACTGTTAAGGCAATGGTGCCGTGAAAACTGAGCTGAAATGAACATGGGAGCCGATAACTGTACTGAAATGGACTTAATGTCGAATATCCGGAGTGAGTGACAAACTGTTTTAGCATTAACTATATTGTGAGTAGGACTGGTGGTTAATCTGGGTGAACCTAGATGATTAGGGCAATCTAACTAAATTGTAGGATAAAATTTGTACTATTTGTTCTATTGGGAACCATATCTATTTACTGTTGGCTAAGTGTGATTAATTAAATCGTGCTCATTAAGCAAAGTACTATTGCTTATTTCTCATTTTTTTGTTGCAATTAATGCTAAAGAATGAGCAGCTCACAGAATCAAGGCAGAGTGAAGGAAGGATGGTGGATTTACTTACTTACTGTTTGGGTAGATTAACTTATGAGTTTCAGTAAAATGTAATAGCTTACAAGGAAAACTAGCATTTGTATTAAAAACTCGTTGATCTATCTATGAAAATCATGTTTAAGTTTAAGGTTTCATAAAGAATTGCAATTGTGCATAAAAACAACTAAGTATTAAAATGAACTTAGAAAGAATTAAAAATACTTAAAAATCTACCAAGTATAGAAAGAAACTTGAAAGCATGTCACCTTTTGGATTTCCAAACGGGAGATAGAAAATAAGGTGGAGGTGTTGCAAAATCACAAATTTTGCACATCAAAACAACACGCATGATAAAATTAGTTCGGCTTGTGATGTCAAAAGTTGTAACTTTTAGTGCCAAAAAAATCTTAAATCTTTTATTATTTGTTGCAAAACACGTCTAATAATCTCCAAGGATGATTAGAACTTGGGACAAGTACATAATGAAACAAAATTCTCGTTTCATACATGATGCTAGAGGAAGACTATGTAATGTCATAATAACTAACTATAGTGAGTATTTTCTTCTAGCTTTCCCAAAAAGGTTGAATACATCTATGCATAGTCCTATTTAAACATTTCTTAAGTCACTCCCCAAATATAGGTATATTGTAAAAAATGTTTTCATGCCTCTACATCAGATGGATCCGAGATATCCCTTAAAAAACTGATGGTTTCTATGCCATCTCTTTACTGAAGCGGTGCGTTCTGATTGGTAAATCTTTTTAGTATGTATTCTACAAGAAAACACCACATTCGTTGGTGTAAAATTTTATATCTTCCAATAGATATCTTGTATATCTCTGTCCTCACAAAATTTGCAAGCTTTCAAGCTTGCATCTTCTTTCCAAAATATCAAACAATTTTCTTTACAAATATCTTTTGTATTGAGTAGTAAGAGGTAAGTGGAAAATTTATTTGGACAAGTAATCATTGATGAAGTTAGGTATAACATCTACGTAATTTTTTCTCATATTGTACTTTGTCTTTATGTTCATCATCCCAGTGATAGCTGATAATAGTGAATGACCCTTTTTCATGTCATCATTTTATGATTGTGTAGCAACATATATATAGCATATATAAAAAATATTTATGACTATCTTATTGGTCATATATTAGTAAAAAAAAAAAATTGTAGCTGTCAAAAGTCTTCAATTAATAAAGTTGACTGAGAGTTAATTAAATAAAATTTCAAACGATCCTAGTTTTAATGACTATACTTTGCTAACCAATTTTTGACTAGTTTTTTTGAATTTTTTCAATAATTTGTAACTAAAATATACAATTATGTTTATGATTATTTACTAACTATCTGTTTTTTTTTTCTTTTTCTAAATACTAACTAAGTGGTATAGTCTTAAAATTTCCCACTAGACAAAAAAAAATATCTACAAGCAGAAGTTTCGGATCACCTGGCTCCGGCACGGTGACCAGAACACTAAGTTTTTTCA
This sequence comes from Iberis pinnata, assembly GCA_900406425.1. Lineage (NCBI taxonomy): Eukaryota > Viridiplantae > Streptophyta > Magnoliopsida > Brassicales > Brassicaceae > Iberis > Iberis pinnata. Next base: position 19,307 of record OVBE01005019.1, on the reverse strand, counting down.
TCGTGTTTCTCAATCTCGTGCTTCCACAAATACCATCCGCCGGCTTATAGACCCCTCAGGGGAAGTGCTAGTGGATCCAACAATCATTAAAGCTGAAGCGGTCAGACATTTCCAAGAGCTCTTGCAGCAATCCTCTAACCTCGATCTCCCTACACTGGATTACCTTCGCCAACTCTTACCCTGCCGATGCTCTCACGATCTCGCCACATGCCTCTCAAGTCCGATCCTTGAGGCTGAAATCAGAATGACCTTTTTTTCAATGCCTTCCAATAAGGCTCCAGATCCAGATGGATATCCAATGGAGTTTTACAAAGCAACATGGTCGATTATTGGTTATGACTTCGTCTCAGCATCCAATCTTTCTTTGAGATTGGATTTTTCCCTCATGGTGTCAATGCAACTCTAGTTGCACTTATTCCTAAAGGTGACAATCCACAAAAAATGAAAGACTATAGGCCAATTGCATGTTGTAATATTCTCTACAAGGACATCTTAAAGATCATTGTCAATCGCCTCAGATATGCTTACATGACCTAATTGAACCTAATTAGAGTATTTTCATCAAGGGTCGCCATCTAATTGAGAATGTCATGTTAGCCACAGAACTTGTTAAGGACTATCAAAAATCTACAATCTCTTCCTGCTGCGCACTTGAACTTAATATATCTAAAGAATTTGATACCATTAATTGGGATTTAATTGTGTTCGTTTTTCAAACTATGGACTTTCCTGAGAGATTCATTCACTGGATCCGCTTATGTATCACCACAGCTACATTCTAAATCTCAATAAATGGAGAGTCTGCGGGTTACTTTCCGAGTACCCGAGGTATTCGCCAAGATTATGTCCTCTCGCCTTACCTTTATGTCCTTGCTAACAATGTGCTCTCCAAAATGTTGAATGTAGGTATCCAACTTGGCAAATTTGGGTATCACCGTAATTGCAAAGTTATAGGTTTAACTCATCTTTCTTTTGCGGAAGATATTCTTGTTTTCTCTAATGGCACTCTGGACTCCCTAGATGGTATTTTGCAGGTTAAGCACTCATTTGGGTGTATGTCTGGCATAAAGATCAACATCTCAAAGTCATGCATCTTCCTTTCCGGGACCGTTCTACTAGCCATGAATGACTCTCTTACACGCTCAGGACTACGCAAGGAAGCACTTCCTATCCACTATTTGGGCCTCCCACTAACAACGTAATCGATGATCTGCCAACACTATGAGCCACTCCTTGATTGCATTCGCTCACACATGGCAGCTTGGGCGACAAACCTACTCTCTTTTGCGGGTCGACTTCAACTCATTCAATCATTGGTCGTTAGCACAATCAACTTCTGGCAATCCACCTTTCGCCTACCCAAGAAATGCCTCTACTCCATCAATTCTCTATGTAACAACTTCTTGTGGTCCGACTTTCCGCTAATCATAGGTCGCGTGAATATAGTCTAGAATGATATTTTTCATCCTAAATCTGAAGGCGGTCTTGGTATCCAAAAGCTCGAGGACACCTCCACCGTCTTCTCTCTATTCCTAATATGGCGCGTACTATCCAACTCCAGCACACTTTGGGTCGCTTGGACCAGGCAGTTCCTATTGTGTAACTCAACCTTTTGGGATGTCAAGCTTGGTTTAAAAGGGTCTTTGATGTGGCATAAACTACTAAAGCTCCAGCCACTAGCCTCGAATTTCATTAAGCACATTGTTCACAATGGACTGAACACATCATTCTTGTTCGAAAACTGTCCCCATTAGGGCCGCTCCTCCCACTCATGGGGGACTATGGTACACAGGAGTTAGGTGTACCACAACATACTCTTGTCGCCCAGGCCATGGCAGCATCACGTTAGTTACTTCGCATTCCTCGCACTATGACTCTCCGTGTACATGTAGAGCGGCTCACTCTCCTACCCATTCCCGATATTCACCATGGTGAAGACTTCATCCTATGGAAGCATGACACTGACACCTACAAGGCCTCCTTCTCCTCTTCCAATACTTGGAATCAGATTCGCGCTTCCTCCCCTATCTTACCTTGGTTTACATCTATTTGGTTTTCACAAGATATTCCTAGATTTGCTTTTATCTCTTGGCTTGCTATTCCTGACAGGTTAACTATGGGACATAAGATGCGAGCCTAAGGACACACGCAGCCATGCGCCTTCTGTAGGGAGCCGGATGAGACTAGAGATCACCTATTTTTCCCTACCCGTACACATTCACCATTTGGTCCGACATCACCTCAGGAATACTACTGCGGGGACCCACTCCCTGATGGCACGCTACTCTAGCTAGTGTCTGTAGCTGAAACCGCCCTCGCTCTGATGCAGTTCTCCTCAAGCTCTACTTCCAGTCCGCTATTTATTACCTCCGGCGCGAACGCAATGGTCGACGACACAGGAACACCCATCATTTAATCAGCTACGTCTACATGCAAATCTTCATCACTATCTCTAACTGGATATCAAGCATGTCCTATGCCTAAACTTCGCCACTTAGCCAACTCCTCAACCGTTGGCGTGCCATTCATTCATCATGATCTCCCTTGCACTACTCGTCCCTAGTCCTTTGGTTGTGTTCTCATGGTGTACTCTTATTCCTAAGCCAAGTTTTATCCCAAAAGTTTTTCTTGGCTTAGGTTTTCATGAGGCACATGGAAACACTCATCAAGCTAAGGACTCTTCTTTTTTGACCTCTCACATAGGTTTAACTCGTTTTTCTTTTATTACTCATCCTTATTTATACAAAATTTTATACATATTTAACAATTTTTTTATTAATAAAGTTAATATTTAATAATAAAAAAATTCTGACTTGTTTTCGATTAATTTTAAAATTAATCAAAATATGACTGGAAAAGAAATTTTCTAACTAAAATATTAGTCAGAAATTATAGTTAGAAATAGACCTTCTTTCTTGTAGCGAGCAACATAATTATTTGGTGAAACTCTTATTTTTAATAATTTGTTTTTTATAAGGACCTAAGACCATCTCCATTAGTTTAGAACTTTATAAAAGTTTCTACTCACTAAAAATCGTACCAATAAGTTCTTTCATCTCATGTCAAAGGCTAGAAATCTAAGAAATGCTATTAGAAAACTTCAAGTAGAATCAGGTGATATTCTCATGACTTTACCAGAAATTAAGCACACGGCTGTCAGTTGGTTTCAGCATATTCCTATCACATACACATGCTTATCCACAACTGCACTCAAGACTCTGATTGATTATCGCTGTCCAGATGCTTGCAATGGCAACTCTCAAGATTGTTCACTCCAAAAGAGGTTAGAGAGGTATTGTTTTCACTTCCAAATAACAAATCCCCTGGTCTTGATGGATATACCAAGGAGTTTTTTGTTGCTGTTTGGCCACTAGTTGGGAATGATTTCACTAATGTTGTGCTATCCTTCTTTCAAAATGGCTACCTCTCTCATAGTATCAACTCCACTATTCTAACTTTAGTTCCAAAGAAGGAGAATGCAATGGCTATATCTGACTATAGGCATATTGCCTGTTGTAACCTTATCTATAAGGTAATCTCTAAACTGCTTGCTAATAGGCTTAAAAATCTATTACCTGATTTCATTAGGCCTAATCAATCAGCCTTTGTGAAGGATAGACTATTGCTTGAAAATGTGCTATTGGCAACAGAAATAGTTCAGGGTTATCACAAGCCAAATAATTCACCAAGATGTACCTAAAGGTTGATCTTGCTAAAGCTTTTGACTCATTGCAGTGGAGCTTTCTTATGAATATCCTAGAAGCTATTAAAGTACCTCCTATCTTTGTGAAATGGATTCACGCATGCATTTCAACTGCTTGGTTCTCTGTTCAAGTGAATGGGGAATTGGCTGGTTTTTTTAAAAGCGAGAGAGGACTTCGACAAGGTTGCCCTTTTTCACCTTACCTATTTGTTATTGGTATGAATATCCTCTCCATTCTTTTAGACAATGCAGCTACTCAAGGCAGAATTGCCTATCACCCAAAATGTCAAGATCCGGCTATCACACATTTGTGTTTTGCGGATGACATACTGATATTCTCTTATGGGTCTCCTTCTTCAATTCAGGAAATTTTATCCATATTTGGGAAATTTGAATCCATGTCGGGGCTTAAGATCAATCTGCAAAAGTCCACTCTGTTTTCCTCTGGTATTTCTGAAACAGACCAGGATCATATTTCAACAGTTCTTCAAATACCGTTGGGCACTCTACCTATGAGGTACTTGGGCTTGCCTCTGACCACTAGACGCCTGACTGCTAGCCAGTATGCTCCATTGATTGACCGTATACGCACAAAGCTCCAAGCCTGGTCTGTCCGTTTCTTGTCCTTTGCTTGTATACTTCAATTGCTCTGTTCAGTCATTAATAGTATTACCAACTTCTGGTGTTCTGTCTTTAGATTGCCCAAGCAATGTATTCGTGACATAGAGAAGCTCATGGCAGCTTTTCTTTGGGCTGGTCCCTCACTTAATACTCATAAAGCTAAGGTAGCCTGGGAGGACCTTTGTTATCCTAAGGCTGAGGGTGGTTTGGGTTTTGCTCAGATTAGTGCAGCTAATAAAGTCTTTGGCCTAAAGTTAATCTCAAGAATTCTTAAACCTGCAGATTCACTTTGGGTGGATTGGGTACAGGTTCACCTAATTAGGAGTGGTTCTTTCTGGTCTGCTTCTACGGGCATTGGCTCATGGGTATGGCAAAAGATACTTAAGCTCCAGGTCTTAGCATTTCAGATTACTAAACTGCAACTTGGTAATGGTATGGTGGCTTCCTTTTGGTATGGTAAATGGTCCTCACTAGGACGTTTGATTGATATTGTGGGCTTTAGAGGGTTTCGAGCTTTGAATATTGTTGCAACAGCGACAGTGGCTTAAGCGAGTGCAACTGGTTGGATCTTTCGAAGGCAAAGGTTCCCTCCACTAGTTTACTTGACTGACTTCTTGATCACGCAACATGTCCCGGATCCAACATCTCAAGAGGATTGCTTTCTCTGGTACAAGAAAGGTGATAACTTCACGCCCACCTTTCATTTTAGTGCAGTCTTGAGCTGTTTACGATTAAGAAAACCTCTAGTTACTTGGTCCTCACTTATTTGGTTCAAGCACTCAACTCCAAAGCACTCTTTTCTTGGTTGGCTAACCATGCTAAATCGTTTGGCAACTGGGGATCGTATTGCTTTTTGGAATAGCAATGCCTCAACATCATGTGTACTCTGTACTCATCAGGTTGAAGATCGCAATCACTTATTCTTTTCTTGTGCTTACTCGCGGGATGTTTGGACACAAACTGTTGGGAAATTGCTTCAACCTACTGTTTATTCATGGGATGACTTGATATCTCGGCTATTGGCTTCATCCAATACTTCATCCACTACACTACTTCTCAAGCTTATCTTTCTTGCTACAATTCACTCAATTTGGCAAGAGAGGAATCTTAGAAGACATGGCTCAAGTTCAAGATCTGCATCTTTACTAGCTCAACTTATTAGTTCATCATTGAAGAACAAGATAAGTTCATTGAGAATCAATGGGATTTTGCCAATCCCCACACTTCTACAAGATTGGTTTGCCTCAAGACTATAGAGATATATAGTGATTTTTTCATTCTTTCTTAAATTTCTCTGAAAACATTATGTAAAAGTCTTTTTTGTTGAATAAAGTATTACATAACAACAACAACAACAACAACAAAAAATCGTACCATTTATATTTTAATTCTATTTTTGTTTATATTTTTAATAAAAAATATATTTGAACCAATGAAAAAGTTCACATGTCAAAAAACTAATAAGAACCAATTCTTAAACTTCTTCATTTAGAACTTTTTCTCTCCAAATTTCTTAATATTTATTATATTTTATTCTTAAGGACCTCTTAAGAATTATGAAAGGAAGTGCTCTAATAATATGTTGCTTTGCTTTCTTTTTCTTTTTCTCTTTAGGCTTTTACTATTTGCTTTTTGTTTTGTTTACTTCAGCTTTAATTTAGTACATAAATAAAACCTAAGTAGCACTGATGCGGGTACGGGAACAGAAAACGGGTTCGGGAACGGGGACAGAAAACGGCATTTAAAAAATAACTAGATACGGGTACGGGATGGGTACATTAGTAAAACATATAAGAAAAATACCATAAGTTCACATATAAAAGTTATGAAAGTCAAAACATAAGAAAAACACTTCAATTTTTTAACATAACCAAACTTTTCTGTTTCTAAAAACTACTACATTAACATCCGATGTTTTCCTTTCTGTATTTTTACTTCTAGATTTTTTCTAAATTAGTTTAAAATCCAATAAATTTTGTTTTATCTTCAAATTTTTTCAAAAAGACATAAAAAATAATTTTATCGGGTTGGATACGTTTGGGGACGTTTCTAAGGTGTCCCCATAAAGTACCGGTCCCCAAACGGATACGGGTACGGGGGACGGCACTCATTTGACGTCCAATGTCACCAAACTAGAGTTAAAAAAATGTCACCTAACTCATTTATTAAAACATAACAGAGAAACTCTCTTCTTTTCTTGTCGGATCTTCGGGCGTATATGCAAAAAATAGTTATTAAAGAAAATTGTGGGATCGTCTACAGCAATGGAAATGGAAAAATCCATCACTGTCAATTCTCAACCGAACTATTTGGTTTTGTTGTTGCTTTTTCACCCTCAAATCTCGCACGATAAAAGGATAATAATTATCTGAATCTCCTTACACATATCACGTGGTTTTCTTTACAAAAAATGCGAGTGAGTCGGCCAGTGAAGTGGGACTCAGAACCAGAAACAAGGTTATGGAACCAGAAAGAACACAATAACATCTAAAGTATTTGTCTGATTAATGTGTTACGTATTGACAAGTTCACGTTTTTTTCAAAGATGTTAAAACAATTAATGTATAAGACAGAAGAGTATATTGGGAGATCGTAGAGGTCGACCAAATCAGAATCTGAAGATTCCAGAAGATCAATAAAATCACGAAGATATCATAATATCTTAGATTAGGAAATTTACCATTATCTCTAAATATATTGTTTAGATTTAGTTCAATCTTAATTAGGAAATTAGATTTATTTATTCATCTATAAATATCATTGCATATTGTAACTTATTTATCATGATAGTCTTTTATAATATTTCCTAAACACTTTTGTGTTCTTGCTCTCATCAATTTATCATGGTATCAGAGCAAAGATCCAAATCTTATGGATTAGAATTCTTCTATTTTCTACCCAAAAAAAAAAGTTGTGTTCGTGTGTTTGGTAAAGATTTTTTTTGAAGTGCTTACCTTTTGTTTTTGATTTTAATTTTGATTTCGTTATTGGAACTCTTATTTAATTCGAAAAAAATAAAGAATGGTTATCTCAGATTTGTTTCTCTTTCTTGCAAATTCCAATAGCAATGTTTTCTTTCTCTAAATATGTAAACATTCGTTATGTGTTCTCTTTTCAAAAAGAAAAAAAAAAGTTTATCATTTTCAATCGTGTGTTTAACAAGATTTTTTTCAAAAAAAAAAAAAAAACGTGATCTCTTTATTAAACACCAGTTTGGTGATGAATATGAATATATACAGATTCGTTCAATAATGTTATTTGATCTCGCAATTGCGAGTTATTTTTCGAGTTTTATCATGGTGATGTGTTTCCACCGATAGTAATTCGATGGCTAATGGTTTTAGCCACTTTGACTCTACAATGGAGTATAAATATTGTTGATGGCCCAACGGCTGGGTATTATAGCCGATTTGACTCTACGACTGAGTATAAACGTTGATGATGACCTTATGGCTGGGTTTGTAGCCAATTTGACCCCTACGACCGGGTATAAACGTCGATATTGACAACTTGGTGTTCAAGTTGATTTGACTCGCCGGCCGAGTATAACGCTGCGATGATGATCTGACGACTGGATATGAAGCCGCTATTTTGAAGATTTTTCCAATCTCACACGTGTTACCACGTATGAGCTTGCGGGAGGGTATTGGGAGATCGTAGAGATCGACCAAATCAGAATATGAAGATTCCAGAAGATCAATAAAATCACGAAGATATCATAATATCTTAGATTAGGAAATTTATCATTATCTCTAAATATATTGTTTAGATTTAGTTCTATCTTAATTAGGAAATTAGATTTATATATTCATCTATAAATACCATTGCATATTGTAACTTATTTCTCATTAGAGTCTTTTATAATATTTCCTAAACACTTTTGTGTTCTTACTCTCATCAATTTATCACAGTAAAAGTGTTTGACCTCTGCATGTGAGCTCTTTGTCTTGCTCTCAAATGAAGTTTACCTATTTTCAACATAACTTAGTTCAATTAAAATGGAATCCGTTCTAAGAAAGTGGAAAGTTGTGTTACGAAAGTAACTGTGAAATATATTTAACACTACAAATGCATTACCAGCTTAAAACCAATAAAAATATTTAGATGAAATATTTCGTAAACAACGGTTTCATATTGATTTGAGATAAAAAAAAAAAAAATCTATCGATTCTATCTCGTCGAAACTTAAACTTTACTGAAAATCTATGAAAAATATCTCACAGATTCTTGACGTATTTTCAATGAAATGATTTATTTAAAACTTTTAATGGCTGTTAACGAATGTTCGATGGAATTTATTTTTATTTATTTATAATTTCCAGGTTTTAGGTCATAATATTATTACATAAACTAAAAATATTATTTAAAGAAGAAAATAAATTAAAATTCATTCTCTAAAAATATTTATAAAACAAATTAAATTAAATAAAAATATTATAAATTAGTTATATTCATTAAAACCTCATTATAAGCATTTAAATTAATAAAAGAATAAAATAAATTCATTAAATTCCAATAAATTTATAAAAATCGTATAACTTATTTTAAAATCATATTATTCCATAAAAATTATATAAAGTCATATATATATATATATATTAAGATACATATAAATTCATCTAAAATTATATTATTTCTTATAAACTAATAAAAGACAATGAAAATAAGAAATGATTTTGTATTAATTCTTATGCTTTAAAAATAAATTTACTGATTTTTAATTCTCTATTTAATTATAAAAACGTAAATATAAATTTCTCAAATTATAAATCCTATCTAACATCGTACTAACATATTGAAATCTAGAAACTATCCATAAAATTATAAATCTTGAAATACAAAAAGATTTTAACATTACAATACCCTAAATCTAACAATTAAAACATATAATCTAACGTATCAATCCAAAATCTCTAAATTCTACACACAAAATATATATCTAACCAATTTCCATAATATCCCTAATTAAAATCTAGACAACAAATCATAAATTTAATTCATCATAAACATACATAGAGTTACATTTGTGGATCCGACGGATTTCCCACAAGCCTTAATTTTGTACATGCAATGTGAATGGTTAGTCAAACATAAGTTTCCGTCGAAAACGGATCAGATAAAATCCGTTGGACATTTACGGTGGTCTTAAGTTTAGGGAACAATTAGCTATGCCAGATTTTAATTGTCAAATGTATAAACTTACTGATACAAAGCGATAAAAATCTCATTTGAGTAGTTACAAAACTTGCAGAATAAGCCAAATTATAGTCTACATAATTCGTGAAGTATAAGAGTAGTTGTTGTTATTCAAATCAAATCCAGTGTAAGCATAGGTAAATAATGTAATTGTTTGATATGTGAATTTATGCATGAAAACGGTTAAATGGTCAATGCTTAACATAAATAAGTTCATTATTCGTAAGTAGGGATTCACAATTAGATTCGCTAAGTTTAAATTGTTTACGGTTTTGTGTAATAACGTAATACATACTAATATAAAGTGTTCAAAATCTCATTTAAGTATATATGTTACCTAACTTAACAAATTAGTAAAAATATCGATATAGTTCACGAAGTATAAAAATAGTTGTCGCTATTGAAATCATATTCTGTGTAAATATAGATAAGTAATGTAATTGTTTGATATGTAAAATTTATGTATGAAAACATTTAAATTTTCATGATTTAATATAAACTATTAAATGCATTTTTAATACTAAAACTTTTATATAGAATGTTACAATTTTTTACCTTTTTAATTATACCAAATATTGCACACATTTTTGTTTGACAATATAAATTTGATAATTACGTTCTGAATAAAAAAATTCAAGATATAGATATTAAAGACTATTTTATTTAATAAGATAGAATAAAAACACAACAAATATTGTTACAAGATAGAAAATGATAGATAATTATTCGGAAAAAAAAACAAAAACTTATAATCATCTTCCGATAAAGATTAACCTGATTTAGGCACATAATCATTTGTCTTCTCGACATTAGAACCATTTTCTTTGATCAACAACTTTTTCAACATTGCTTTTCGAGACTGGTGTTTGCAAGCTCATAATGGATCATGATTCGTCACTATTAGTTATCATCAAAATAACCTATTAAATTGGGTTACGAAATTTAACATGATAATAATTTGGCATTGTTGTTACCTAATAAGATATTTATATAAAAATAATTACATTAACAATCTCTTCAACGTTTTCCAATGATGGCTGACTTTCAGATGCCGAGGAAGTTTCATCTTTGATTAATTGATTTGTAGACAAAAATCATGATACTTTAAATGTCTCGTAATCACGACACTACAAGAAAACAGACACATTTCTGACGGATGTATTGACGAATTTAGATATGTCAGTAATTACTGACGGCATATCGACGGCTTTCTAACGGCTAACATCCGTCAAAAAATCCATCGGTAATTACTGACAGCATATTGTCCGTCGGTAATTACTGACTGAATATTGACGAAACTCTGAAAACAATTTATTGACGGAAAAATCTGTCAATAATCCGTCAAAAAGTCGGTTAGTAAATATGATCGGTACAAAGTAGTTGTTTGAAGTAGTTGCCAATAGATATATTCAATATTACTGACGGAAAAATCCGTCAGTAACCCATCAGTTAGATATTCTATACAAAACCATAACCCTCATTCTCCATTTACAAACATCTCAAACAATCTTTAAACAATGTATACTCCTTATTTTCGATCATGGATGATGGATGGTGAAAGGATGAATGAAGACACAAAGATTTTGAAAGACAAATATGCACATGGCATTTGTGAATTCATGGAATTAGCATGTCGACAACCTCAGGCACAAAGTAGTCGTAAGTTAAAATGTCCATGCAGTTTATATCGGAATTCTCATAATATCAGGATAGATTTAGTATGGAATCACTTGTAGTGCAATGATTTTATGCCGGGGTATAAGATTTGGTACTTGTATGGAGAAAGACCTGATGATGTTGGTAGAAGTAGCGTTAGTGAACCATTGGCCGATAGGATAGACGAACCTAGAACGAAATTAGATTTTGGGGTTAGTAGGGTTCAAATGGTTAATGACGTTTATAGAGAAACTATAAAGATGGCACATGTTTTGTATGAAGAACCTAATTCAGAAGCACGACAGTTTTTTTTGGTATGTTAGATGCAACAAATCAGCCATTATATAGAGGGTGTAGATATGGTCATTCATCTTTATCATATGCAAGTAGGTTGACGGGGATAAAGACATATTATAATTTGGTTGAGGATTGTGTTGATGCAATAGCCAAGTTTGTGAGGGATGTCTTGCCAGAGGATAAGACTGCTCGAAGTTCATATTACGAGATACAAAAACTTGTTTCAGAGCTTGGATTGTCGTATCAGGTTATAGATGTGTGCATCGACAACTGTATGATCTATTGGAGACGCGTATAACCCGGATAATTTGTCAATATTTTCGCAAAACAAGGTATAAGGATACATGCGGTAGAGTTTCAGTTCCTTACAAAAGGATGTGGTATTTTCCACTGACAGATTGGTTGAAGTGTTTGTATTAGTCTCAGAGAACAAATGCGAAAATGATATGGCATGCTGAGCATAAATTTGATGAAGAGATTACACATCCTTCTAATGCAGAAGTCTAGCGTCATTTTCAGTCTACATATCCGGATTTTTCAGTTGAGAAAAGACATATGTATATCGGATTAAGTACATATGGTATCAACATTTTCATAAAGCATGGTAGACAATATTCTTTATGGCCAATCATCATGACACCTTACAGCTTGCTGCCATTTTTTTGTATGAGACGAGAGTTTTTATTTCTATTTATTCTTGTACATGGCCCATATCATCATAAATGATCGCTTGACGTGTTTTTGCAACCACTATTATATGAGTTGAAGACATTATGGAAGTATGGGGAAGAGGTGTATGATGTATCGCTACAATAAAATTCTAAGATGTGTGTGATTCTTATGTGGACTATAAGCGATTGTCATGTGTGTGGTATGTTACCTAGATGGACAATATACAGGAAACTAGCAAGTCCATATTGTCACGATAACACCAATTCATTCGAGCTGACGAATGGAAGAAAAACAAGTTGGTTTGATTGTCATCGAAGGGTTTTCCCCCTAAATCATCCATATTATTGATTGAAATGTGGTGAAGGTCCACCTCCTGAATTAGATGGAACTGATCTATTAAGACAAATGAGATATTTTGGTGTTGAAAGGACCAATGATGCTAATGTTGGTGGGAATGAACATGTCAATGTTGAGTTTGCAAAAGAACATCATAACTAGCACAAGAAAAACATATTCTGCGATTTGCCTTATTGAAAAAATCATTTGTTGAGACAACCTAGATGTAATTTATACTGAGAAGAACTTCTTTGACAATATAATTAAAATTGTTCTAAGTGTCCATGGAAAGAAGAAAGACAATTTGAAGTGTAGATTAGACTTGCCAGATATTTTTTCTCGACCTGAGCTTCACCTCATGGAAGATGGAACATGTCCAATTCCAACGTTTAGATTAACTAAAAATGCAAAGGATGAGCTCTTCAATTGAATTATTCATAGGGTCAAATTCCCCGATGGATACGAATCTAATCTAAGAAATTGTGTTGATATCAGAGAAGAAAAGTTCATTGAAATGAAGAGCCATGATTGTCATGTAGTGATGCAATGTTTTCTCCCATTTTCATTTATACATCTCCTTCCAAAAGATGTACACGCCATTGCAGGTATTAATTTAGTCATTTGTGTAAATTTACTTGTATGTTGTGATTATATAATACTTATATGGTTTGTTGCATTTATTTCGGTTGAGGCTTTCTTCTATGACATTAGCCGTAGGACACTTACCGTTGACGGTATTGCCACTTTACAGGATGATATACCGATAATCCTTTGTAATTTTGAGAAAATTTTCCCACCATCATTCTTTGATGATATGGAACATCTCTCATTTCACCTTCCTCGTGAAGCATCACTAGGTGGACCGGTTCAGTATCAATGGATGTATCCCTTTGAAAGGTACATGTTCCACTTGAAGAAGAAGGTCAAAAATGTTACCAAAGTCGAGGGTTCTATTATCGCACAGAGAATCAATAAAGAGGCTGAAAATTTTGTAGAGTATTATTTTCCAAGAGATCTCCAGACAAACAGCCGTAGAAAAACTCGACATGATGGTGGTGGTCAACATGCTATGTATCCAGTTTATGTCATAAGCGTGTTTCAGCAAATTGGGCGACTTAGCAGAAAAGGGAAGACTCGCCGGCTTACACAATACGATTGGAAACATCTACATATGTATATTCTCACTAATTGTAAAGAAATATTGGAGTTGATAGGTATATACATATACACACATTAATTTTATGAAGTTTTAATTATATATTGTTTACATAACTTGTACATCTTAAAATTATGTAGGATATACATGGCACTTATCTGCAGTTACTTCCAGGATAAATGTGAAGACGAATTGGATGCTCATAAGCAAAATGATTTCCAAAATTGGCTACCCTATTTTGTAAGTGTTCGATTTAATGTAATTAAATTTTTATTTTTATTTTTTTGGTTTATTGCTAACGTTAACATATACAGGTTAGAAACAAAATATCCAATGGTCACATATTTTCATCTTGGTTTCTTCAACTCATGAACTGGCCAAACAACAATGTTACTTCTTACCCAAAGTATTGCACGAGAAGATTCACTTTCAAGGTTCATCAATCAGATAGTGGAAAGACGACTTTAGACCATGGTATATCGTCCAATTCAGGAGATGTTGTGTACTATCGACTTCTTCGAGAGATATTGGAGGTCCAATATCCATGTATAGTGAACTTACAATATGTTGTCTTCATGTGTGATTGGTATAATCCAACTGATGGTAGGGGTGTCAAAGTAGACAAATTCGTTGCCACTTCGATACATTCGCAAAGAAAATTGGAAACATAAAATCCCTTCATTCTCGCTTTACAAGTAGATTATGTATAATTTTTTCTTAACATGTGTTATATATATCATCTATAATATATTTATAAAGTTATCAACTTATATGTAGGTAGGTATCTTACATTAATTACCCACGCATAAGCCAGCGGAATGATCATTTGTTAACGGTCACACAAATAAATCCTAGAAGTATGATAAAAGGCGTTTCACATCATGACCATCTACAAACAATTGAGAATGGTTGATTTTACATTGTTTGGTGATCTCAGTGTCGGGTTACATGACGTAGACGATGCCTCGGATGACGAAATTAAAGAAAAAACAAATTTTGCACCATCAGATTATTCCTCTTTCTCTGAGTAGATCAGAGAATTTATTTGTATAATTGACATTATTTTCCGTTATATTTGTGGGTTTTTAATGTTAAGACAAGTTTTATGAGTGTACACAATAACTTATTTAAAATTATAAACACTAAATTTGTAATCAAGAATTTTAAAAGCATAACATATTTATAAACAAGTAAACATATAAAATGAAAAACTTATAAAAATTTGTAAACTTATAAATTTATATACCTATGTATCTATATATATATATATATATATATAAACAAAAATTATAAAACTCAATTACTGAAGGATTTGGGGTTGTCCGTCAATAGTTTGTCGGTAATTACTGACGGATAACCGTAAATCCGTCAGTAGTCCATCAGTAATATAAAACTCTATATTGCATGATTAGTTTAAATTGTAAACATATTAAAATTTGTAAACTTATAAACTATGTAAACTTATAAACTATAAACACATATTAACCTATATAGAATAATAAGTGTATAAGTTTATACACTCGTAAACTCATAAATTTATAAGTTTATAAACTTAAAAAATTGAAACCCCTATATTAAGATAACTAATGGATTATTGACTGGTATTTGACAATCCTTAAGTAATTCTTCAGTAATATAAAACCCTAAATATTTGTTAAATATTTTTTAACCTTATTTATAAACTTATATAGTAAAGCACTTATAATAAGTTTATAAACTCACAAAACTATAAATGTATAAGTTTATAAACATAGAAAATTGAAAACCCTATATTAAGATAACTGACAGATTATTAGTGGATTGTCAAACACCTGTCAGTAATCTGTCACTTATCTTAAATGCAATTTTCTTAAGTTTCAACTATATGTTTAAATTTAATTAAAATGATAACCACTATTGAAGTCAAAAAGGATCACGATGAAATTTATGTCTCAAAACCGTCGATCCAAACATGAAACTGCACCAATCCCGATCAACATAACAAACCGACTAAACTCACGATACTTCCCAAAAGACCATAAGGAATATGTTTCGGAAGGATCAAGCAAAGATCATAGAATCGAAAAGTGATTGTCTCGGCACTCTTTTGTCCTTAGTCGAGAAGGTTGGGTTTGCAAATGGAGAACAACAGCAACAACGTTCCTCCTGGTGGGCGTTCTATTGGTGCTGGTGATGCACCAAACATCCACACTCAACGCCATGGGATTGCTACACCAGTTGTGAACAAAAATAATTTTGAGATCAAGCACATCTTGATTTCCATGGTGCAAGGGAACAAATTTCACTCCAATGGAGGATCCCCTAGAACATCTTGACGAGTTTGACAGACTCTACAGTCTCGCAAAGATAAATGAGGTGGGTGAGGACGCTTTCAAACTTAGAATTTTCCCTTTCTCTTTGGGTGACAAAGCCCGCCACTGGGAGAAGTCTCTTTCTCAAAATACAATTACCTCCTGGAACGACTGCAAGAGAGCATTCCTTGCCAAGTTTTTCTCAACTTCACGCACTGCTCGACTACGCAACAAAATCTCTGAATTTGCACAAACAAATGCTGAAACATTCTCTGAAGCCTGGGAAAGTTTCAAAGGGTTCACGTTGCAATACCCACACCATGGATTCAGCAAGGAATCCCTTCTTAGTACTCTCTATAGAGGAGCTCTCCCCAAGATTAGAATGTTACTTGATACAAGCAATGGGAGCTTCTTAAACCAAGTTGTTGATGACGGTTGGGAGCTAGTGGAGAACTTAGCACAATCCAATGGGAACTACAATGAAGACTATGATCGAACTCCACAAAGCAGCAATGATTTTGATGACAAAAAAAGGAGGGACCTCAAAGCTTTGAATGAAAAGTTGGATAAGATACTCCTTGCACAACAACATCAAGTTCACTTCATAAGTGAAGAAGAGCAAGTTCAGATCCAAGGAGGGATGACTGCTCAACAAGAGGAGATTAGCTACACTCAGAACAAGAGTGGCTACAAAAAAGGGTTCATCAACTACAACAACAACCTCAACATGTCCTACCGTAGCAACAATGTAGCAAATCCTCAAGATCAGGTCTATCCACCTCAACAACAACAACAAGCTAAACCCTTCATCAACTATGGTCAACAACAGAACCAAGGTTTTGCACCTAGGCAACAAGCTCAGAATCGGTTCCAACAACATCAACAAGGAGGAGCACCTGCTGGTTTCAGCTTTAACCTACCTCAAGCTCAACCTTCCAACATTGAAGCAATGTTTCAACAACTTCTTCAAGGTCAAGCAAATAGTGCAATGAAAATATCTAAGAAGTTTAGTGAACTCCACCACAAGATGGACACCTTATTCAACGCCATCTATGCAAAGATTGAAGTTCTAAACTCAAGGATTACTGCTTTGGGGAGCAAGTCTGCTACCACTTATGTTTCCGCTCCAACCATAAATGGAAAACTTCCTGGAAAATCAATTCAGAACCCAAAGGAGTATGCACATGTTAATGCCATTTTATCGGGGAATACCCATGACCTTTCTTATCCCACTTATCCTACTCACATCACTGAGGACAGTGTCGTTTAAGTTTGGGGGGGGGGATTAAGCTCAAATAGAGCTGGAAATGCAGATTCTGAAAAAAAAACTGATTCCTTGATATGGACGAAAGCAGAGTCAGCTGCTAGAGTCAAGCATGTTCTTGGTGAACAATTATCTATTTCAAAGGAGAAGGAAACACCATGCATCCCACCACCTTATATCCCAAGGTTACCATTTCCATCACGGTTCAAGAAGGAGATAATGGCAAAATACCCAGCAATCTTTGAGAAATCCATGAGGGAAGAGGAAGCTCAATGAGTATCGGTACCAAATGAAGAATGCAATGCCATAATAGCAGAGAAACAAGAAGATCCTGGCTCATTCACTCTACCATGTTCACTAGGACCATTGACCTTCAAAAAATGCCTATGCGATTTAGGAGCTTCCATTAATTTGATGCCCCTCCCTGTTGCCAAGAAGATGAGGCTCAATGAGTATGAAGCTTCCAACATATCTCTGATTTTGGCTGATAGATCCATCAGGAACCCTCATGGACTTTTGGAAAACTTTTCCATCAAGATTAGGTAGAGATACCCACAGACTTTATGGTTTTTGAAATG
Source organism: Iberis pinnata (assembly GCA_900406425.1). NCBI lineage: Eukaryota > Viridiplantae > Streptophyta > Magnoliopsida > Brassicales > Brassicaceae > Iberis > Iberis pinnata. The sequence continues at coordinate 1,537 of OVBE01005019.1, read as the reverse complement.
GACAAAGAACCAAAAGATCCATTGATCTTGGGACGGCCATTCTTAAATACGGTTGGAGCTGTGATCAATGTCAAGAAGGACAACATCAGGTTGAACATAGGGAACGGTCCAAAGATGATCTTCAACATCAAGGACAAAACAAAAAAATCCTACAATTCAAGGTCATCTATTCTCTATCAAGGAGATGAAAGAGGACAATCATGAAGATGGGTAATCAAGCAATAATTCATTGCAGGATGAGTTGGAGAAGGACTTAAACAAGGTTTCAGAGAATACAGAGTTTCTGCAAGGTTAGAGGAAACAAGAAAACTAGGGATAACAACTGATGAGAGACAACTGCCCATTTTAGGAGAAACAGATTCTTAGCTCGAGCATTAGCTTGAGCACATCCCATTTCAGAAACCTACTTCGGGCACGACCTATTCTGAAAACAATTTGGAGCCTCAAACCCCAGCAGTAGACCTCAAGAGTGGTGACCAAGTGTTTATGCTCAACCCAATGCTCGAGCACTATTCAGGGAATGTAAACCCAAAATGCTCAAAGAACTTCGTAATCAAGGAGATTCTACCTGATGGAGTAGTCATACTTGTTGTAGATCCTGATAAGGAGTCAAAATTGAACAACCAAGTTAACTCGAATAATGATGGTCGGACAAGTCCAGGAAGAAAGCCTGGTGAAGGAACCTCATTTCTCCTTGGAGAACTGTCTCAGGGTTACTAGGATTTAAACATGAAGTCAATCTTAGTGATTTTAAACAAGCTTACTTGGGAAGAAGTCCCATGTTTATCCTTGTACATATAAAATTTTTCAATTTATGTTTAGTTCTTCGTTTAATGCATTTAAGTTTTTATTTGGTTTTGATGTTTTAGGTACTATTGATCATATTGTGGAAACATGGGCACAAGGAAAAAAGGATGACAAGGTTGATTTAGGGAAGTCGAGAGCCAGCCCAAACAAAACATTAAATGACCTAGTTGGAACTTTGACGCTTGGGTCGATTCCAGGTCAGTTTGATCGAGTCTTAATCTAGCCACCACGCCAACCCTTTGATCGAGCCAAGGGCAACTTGTAATCGAGTCATGATAAGATTCAGGCCGATCCGGATGATACGTTGATTGATCCAATACCAACATGGTCAAGGCCACCTCGTCTTGATCGAGCCATGCAATAGTCTTGATTGAGCCACAGAAAAGTCATGATCGAGCCGTTGCAACATTTTCTAATCGAGCTGCAACAAAAATCTACTCGAGCCAACATAAATTTCCACATCGAGCCAAGTAAATGTCATCGAGCCGTCACCTCACCTCCACCATCCTTCTTGTCTCCCCACTAGCCCACCATCTCTTTTACACCTCCACTACCCATCCTAAACACTCTTGAAAATTTGGATAACACAAGAGACTCTGTAATTCGAGTTGGGGAGGGTTTAGGAGCTATCTAATGAAGTTTTCGTTTTTGTTTCTTGATCTCCATTCATGCATAGTGTTAAATCAAGACTTAACAAAAGGTTTTAGGTCTTAGATTATGTGGGTCAAAG
>OVBE01005018.1:0-22595 GCA_900406425.1 Iberis pinnata | reverse complement strand
TTTTACATATATATATATATATATATATATAACAAATAGATTGATAAAATCTTATCGATAATAATTCATACGATGAGAGATTTTAGGGAGAACGACATATTAGTTTTCGCATATATAGCTAGTTTAGAAATAAAAACACGCGCATATAAACCGTGCCTATTATTTTCTTTTCTCTTATAAATTTAAATTTACATATCCACATTTAATTTTATTTTTATTTTTATTATAACTACTTTGACCGTCAAATACAACCAAATTTTTATATAAATGTGTTTACGTTCAAAGTAGTTATAAAAAAAGAATCAAATTTTACTTTCACATATATTTACCGTGCTGATTACTTTCTAAACTCTTTCAAAATTTAATAGACCGTAACAGTCAAAGTAATTATAAGTAAAGATTTTTAAGTGTGGGTATGCAAATTTATATAAGAAATAGTAAAAAAAAATAATAATCAGCACGTTTCATATGTGCGTGTGCTTATTTCTAAATTAGCTATATGTGCAAGTGCTAATAAACTGTTCTCCCAAGATTTTACAACTATGTGGAATCAAATTATGATGAAAAATATACAAAAATAGATTTTTACCTGATCAAAGTCATTTTCTCTTTGTGACCTGTATATATAATTTAACAATTTTCAAATTTCATATCCATGAGAATGTAAAAGAGGATATCTAATATGATTACACTTCTATTTAGCTCGTTGGGATTTGAAAAGCTCTTTTACTTAACCTTAAAATTATTAATGCTTGCGCAATGAATATGAATACTAGATGTCAACGTCAATATTACCAACTCTCTTAACTCACCAACATGCTAATATATAGCTTATATTATCTTTAGCCATACAATTGTAATTAAGTTACATAATTTTGTTAAAGGATTCATAAAAATAATATTTTTAATATATGTTTTATAAAAATATCACATGTTCTCAATGGTTCTTTAAACTACTATCAAAAAAGTTATTTCAAAATATCATAAATTTAAAATAGTTTAAAATTTCAAAATTTAAACTCTAAAAATAAATATTAACTCCTTCAAAATTAAACTCTAATAAGTGAATATGTACCCAAACATTTAAATTCAAATCTTTAAAGTTTCAATTTTTATGTTTATAGAATTTTTAAAAATATATTTTAATAATATGTTTAGAATAATTGTGAGTGAACCGGAGTTTCTACTTATGGTGGTAAAGGGTTCACAGCTGTGATTTTCACTCCCTGAGTTAGAATGCCGACCACTGTCAATTAACATGGAGTGAATTTCGGCGGGCCTCCTAGATATCCTTGGCGACTACGGACGCTTTGGGTCTAGTCGTAGTCCTTTGGGGGCTCCAGATACATTAAAAAAAAACCCAGGACTTCTAGTTCTGGTGGTAAAGAGTTCACAACTGTGAGTTCCGCCACCTAATCGAACACTTTGGGTCTAGTCGAAATCTTTCGGGGTTCCGTATATCAAGATCATAAAAAAGGTATTTTTAAAAACAATAATTTACTTTTTCTATTTTGTGAGATTACTCTTTCTTTTGTTATCCTTTTTTGTTAAGTTTGTACAACGGAAAATTTATAGATTCTACCAGACTTACCTGCTTCTTTACCTTCCACTCGAATTATTGTTAACAGTTTGGGAGCTTTAACACACTTCAAAATGTCATTAATTGCTCCAATTATGTCAGAACAATTAATCTGTAACAAAAATAGAACAAATGAATTGGACTACTCATAAATATGTGTATATATGCATGGCCCTTTACTACATATCATGGCAAAAACTATTTGAATATGAATGAAATGAAAACCTATAAAGATACCCCAAGTCTAAATTTTAAAATGTCTAACCATTAATAAATGTGTTTAATCAAATAAAAATTTCTAGACTCTATACACTGCAGTTTTAATAATATATTTAGCAATAATTGATATATATTTTTATTAGGAATTGGTATTGATAATCCCATCTTTGATAGAGACACTTGTTTGGTGTATTTAGGATAAAAATTAACACTTTAAATACAAAAGGAGTAACTTCTTGTTATAGTCTAGATGTAGGTAATATTTTCTTGAACTCTGTAAAGCTTTTTTTACTTATAGATATTCTTTACAATAATGTTACTTCTGTTTTTAGATATATTGATTACTTTTGTTGATGAAAGCCATGTCTAACTCAAATTAGGTTGATCTATTTTGAAAAATCATAATATTCAAAAATTAAGATTTTACAGAGAAATTGAATCATTTTACAAGCACTAATAACACTAGCTAACATCATAATTGGTAAATACTTATCTTTTATTTAACCGTTGCTTATATCTTTGGTGGTAAAAGGCTCACATCTGTGAATTCCGTCATTTGGGTTCGAATCTCAGTCACCGTCAATTAACATGTGGTAAATTTGGCGGTCCTTCTTGATACCTTTGGCGTCTGCGGACGCTTTGGGACTAGTCGGAATTCTTCGGAACTCCGAATATCAGGGTCATAAACAAAAATACTTATCTTTTTGACACCATTAATAAATCATAATTGGTAGTACTATTTGATCTATTTTGAAAAATTATTATATTGACAAAGTAAGTTTTTACAGAGAAATTGAATCATTCTACAAGTCTGTTTAATATAGAGTTTTTGTACAAAAATGAATCGACTTATACTTATACAAGCTCTCTTCAAATTTAGTTATTTTCCTTTGAATTGTGAAAAAATGCCCTTTTATTTATACTATTTTGAAGGTAATCAGATAATCAAACCAAACTGATAAATGAACTTCAACTTTTTTTTATGGGTTTAATTTTTTGGCTACGTATAGTTTTCCTATTAATATTCTTTTGTTGTTGATAAAACCGTATAGTTGATTAAATGAATATCAAAATTATTATGGATTATCTATCTCGTTTTTAGTCTTTGACATGAGTTAAATTTGATCTTAGTCGGAGCTCTTGTGAGATTTTTAATCCATCAATAATAATATTACTTTTTGTAGTATCTATAAAGGGACTATATATATATATATATCAATCCGTGATCATCTTATATTTATGATAATTACACAATTACATTGTAGTGATTCTCTCAATTATAATTACTGTAAATTGCTTACTCTCTGCTAATTTTGCTATATATAAACCGATGTACTCGTACATAATAGTAATACAATACATTTTCTCTATATGATATCAGAACTCTAGACCTATACCTAAAATTTTTTTCCCTGCCTCCTTTCATTTTCTGCTCGTCTCTTTCCTTTTTTCACTATCATCATGTCTCAAATAGATAATGATTCTCCTGTTGCTACTGATATTGTCAACATCAAATGCTCTTCTCTTCTTCATGTAAACATGACCAACGTTACTAAGCTTACCTCCACAAACTATCTTATGTGGAGTAAACAAGTCTTAGCTCTTCTTCGCGAATACACTCTTGCCGGGTATCTCGATGAGTCTCCTCCTCCTCCTCCTCCTCCCACTCTCACTGTTGAAGATGTTGTCAAGGAAAATCACTTCCTGGACATGTCAAGATTAACTCATCTACAACGCCCTTCTTGGTGCTATATCTCTGATAATTCAGCCTCCGGTTTCTCTTGCCACCAAATCTTCTCAAATCTTGTCTACTCAGGCGTCTACCTTTGCGAAACTTAGCAGAGGACATATCAAACAATTGCAACATCAAATCAAACAATGGAGAAAAGGTACTCAATCAATCAATGAGTATTTCTATGGTCTTACAACTCGTTTTGATCAGTTAGGCTTACTTGGTAAGATTCTGGATCATGAGGACAAAGTTGATTATGTTCTTCAAGGATTACTAGAGGAATACAAGATTATAGTGGATCAAATTGAGAGTCGTGATTCACCACCAACCCTTACTGAACTTCATGAGAAGTTAATTACTCATGAGATTAACCTATTATCAACTGCTACCCCAACAATCTTTCCAATTACTGCAAATTATGTCTCCAACAACAACAAACCTCACCAAAGCAAAAATCAGATCAGGAAAACTCATACATGGAACACTAACCAAGGAACTCAACAGAATCGCAACTTTAGACCTTACCAGGGAAAGTGTCAGCTATGTGGACAACAAGGACATTCAGCTAAGAGGTGTAATCAGTTGCACATGTTCCATGCTTCATCTCAAAAGCCACTTCTGCCTACTCCATCATATCCTCCAGCGTCATGGACTCCCCGAGCCAATCTTTCTACCAGCTCTTCTTTGCAACCATGGATCCTTGATTCTAGCGCCACACATCACATCACTACTGATCTGAACAACCTATCTCTCCACCAGCCCTACAATGATGGAGAAGAAGTGTTAATTGGGGATGTTAGTGGGTTACATATCACCCAAACTGGTTCAGTCTCTTTTCCCTATAAATTTAAACTGTTATCTCTTACTAATGTGTTATATGTACCAAAAATGAAAAAGAACTTATTGTCTGTTCGTCGTTTGTGCATTACTAATAATATCTTTGTTGAATTTTCCCCCACTTTTTTCAGGTGAAAGATCTGATCTCGGGAACCCCATTACTCCAAGGACATACCAATGAAGATTTGTATGAATGACCGCAATACCGACATCTTCCTCAAACTTTCTTTGCAACTCTTACCGTTAGAGCATTTATCTCGGATTGACATCTCGGATTGGGACATCCTTCTTCTAATATTCTGCAAAAGATTATTTTTACTTATTCTCTGTCGTTTTGTACTTCTTTTTCAAAACCAAAATCCTATCATAAGCTTCCTTTTTCTCAAACTTCTATTTGTTCTACTCTCTTGAATATATGTTTACAGATCTATGGACATCTCCCATTTTTACCGTTGACAATCATAAACATTATCTTATTATGGTTTATCACGATACTAGATATCTATGGAATCTCAGGTCAAAAGTACCTTTATCAGCTCTAAAGCTCTTGTAGAGAATAAGTTTCAAACTCGGATAGGCACCTTCTTCTCTGATAACGGCGTAGAATTCATTATCCTTCGTGAATTTCTTTCAACCTATGGAATCAGCCACTTAACCACCCCACCACATACCCCATAACAAAATGGGATGTCGGCAAGACGATGCCGTCACATTGTCGAAACGGGATTGTTTCTCCTTCATCACGCTAAAATCACTTCAACCTATTGGCCATTTGCTTTTCAAACTGTTGTCTTCCTCACAAATCGTCTTCCTACACCAGTCTTATCCTATAAATCGTTTTTCCAACTTCTGTTCAACACCCTTCCTTACTACTCTAAACTAAAAATCTTTGGATGTTTTATGCTATCCATGACTTCCCCCTTATCGCTCACACAAACTTGAGCCTCGTTCCACCTCTTATGTGTTCCTAGGATATTCTCAATAACAAAGTGTTTATTAGATCCTACGACTCACCGTCTTTTTGTTTCTCGATATGTTCGATTAGATGAATCATCATTTCCCTTACTACAACTCTTTCGATCTCATATCCACGCGTCTTCTCCTTCAGCTGCTTGGTTTCCTTCTGTCTCCTATGTTCCGTTGGTATTGCCTTCATTCACACAATCTTTGGTTTCCTCTTTTCAGAGATCAGATACTTCACCATTAATAACTGGTTGAAATCACTCAACACAGACACCTATGTGTCACTCTCAAGATGAAAATCATGTGGATGAAGATCAGTTTTAGCCAACAATTAAGTGGGTTTTTATCTCCACTAGAATCGGCCCAACTAGTTTAGCCTCAACAAAATTCTGCCCAGCAAGTTTTGACATAAAAAGAATTGGCCCCTCAGCCAAATACCACATCAAATCATGGCCCAACTTCAACAACGAGCCTTTCTTCTTCACCACAAACTTGAGAATCTTCATCAACACCACCTCTACTCAACGTGGAGCTTCCTTGCTGGTACAGTTGCCGTTGAATCACTCGCCGTCGTTGGTCCAAAATCATCACTCGATGACCACATATGCCGAGCAGGGAATCATCAAGCCCAATAGTAAGTTTACACTTACGGATGTCTCTGCCTCACACCCAAGCATCCCACGAAAATCTGCTCAGGATTTAAACGATCCAAATTGGTGTAAAGCGATGGAAGCTGAGTTCAATTCCATTGTCAAAAATGGTACCTACTCACTTGTCCCACCATCTCTGGAACAAAACATTTTCGGGACTCATTGGATTTATACCATCAAATACGGGTCTGACGGCACGATCAGTAGATACAAAGTCCGCCTCATCACCAAAGGGTATTCACAACAGCCGGGACGTGACTACACAGAGACTTTTAGTTTGGTGTTAAGGCGACGACGATTAGGATGGTTCTTAATCTTTCGTCAGTTGTGGGTGGCCGATCAAACAGCTAGACGTCAATAATGCATTTTTACAGGGATCTCTGAATGAAGAGGTATATGTTTCTCAACCTTCTAGGTTTTTTGATTGTGATCACCCTCATTATGTGTGCAGATTACATGAGGCATTATATGGCCTTAAACAGGCTCCACGAGCCTGATATCGGGAATTAAGCTCGTTTTTGCATGCAACAGGTTTCATCAACTTTATGGCAGATGCATTGTTATTTATATAACATCGTGGATCGAGTCTCATCTATATGTTGATTTACGTTGACAACATTATCGTCACTAGGATTGATACTGCTTTTCTGATGGAAATATTACAGTCTTTATCTAACAGGTTTTATGTTAAGAATCCAGTGGATTTGCATTACTTTATGGGTATCGAAGCTCAACGCACATCAAAGGAGCTCTTCCTAACACAAAGGAAATATATACTAGGCCTGCTAAGTTGTGTATAAATGCTTGAAGCAATACCTGTCAAGACACCTATGGCAGGACACCCAAAACTAACACTCAAGTGTGGCAGTCCTTTTCCTGATCTAAGTGAGTGTCGAGCTACCATAGGTTCGCTTCAATACATTGCGTTTACAAGGACAAACATCAGTTATGATGTTAATTTCCTTTCTCAATTCATGCACCCATCCACAACTGAGCATTGGCAAGCGACGAAGCGATTGCTCAGTTATCTCTCGGGTACTCATTCACATGGCATTTTTTATAGTCTTCGAAATAGTTCATCATTACATGGCTTCTTATATTCAGATTAGGTCGGGGATCCAAATACGTTTATCTCAACCCAGGCTTATATTATCTACCTTGGTCGTCATCCGGTTTCTTGGTCCTCAAAGAAGCAAAAAGGTATCTCTCGCTCCTCTACCGAAGCTGAATACCGTGCTGTTGCCAATGCGTCATCAGAAATCTGTTGGGTTTCTTCTCTTATGCGAGAGTTAGGTATTTCTTCTCCATTAACACCGGTTATCTATTGTGAAAATGTCAGAGCGACATATTTATGTGCAAATCCGGTTTTTCACTCAAAAATGAAACATTTGGCGATGGATTATCATTTCATAAGGAACCAAATCAGTGCTGGCCAGTTGCGTGTCATTCATGTATCCGCAAAAAAATCAACTAGCTGACGCTTTGACGAAACCGCTTACTCGTGCTCCGTTCGCGCAACAATTCACAAAGATTGATGTCGTTCAAGCATATAGGGACGTATAAAGAAAATATATAAATTTATGATAATTACACAATCACATTGTAGTGATTCTCTCAATTATAATTACTATAAATTACTATAAATTACTAATTCCCTGTATATAAATCGATGTACTCTTACATAATAATACAATACATTCTTTCTATAGTATTCTCTGTCACTACTCACTAGCACACAATAATTTTTACTTTTTCTTTTATAAAGACATTCCAAAACAAAACATTATTCTACACATTAATAATCAATTCATTTTCTCTTTTAACGTAAATAATTCTCTCATATATCTCTCTATTTATCATTATCTCACAATTTACATATATAATATTTCAACTTCAACTAACATTTATTCATTATGAGAAAAATAAACAAATATTATATCAACTATATCATTTTTGGTTGTACATAGATTTATAAATAAGAAGAAAATTCCAAAAAAAGAAATAAGATTCCTTGGTGTATTTAATAATTGAAAGCCATTAAGTTTGACATTTAAGGCATCGCATGCGCATTTGCAAAACCACTAAATAAAAAATGAATCCCACTTTGTTATCAATGGCGGCTGTAAATTCTCTCATCTTTCTTTAACCGTCCAATCCATTACACTTGCAGATTATAATGCTTTGTTGCCAATTCACTTAACATCAATTTTCTTTTATGTAATGATTTTTTTATCCTCATTTTCCTCAATGCATCTAAAAGCTATTTGTGGTTTTTCTAGTTGCTTATGATTTACGATCCTCCTTCACTTACTAACAATATTACTTGGTCTTATAAAAAGATGCAAAAAAGACTAAAATAAAACGTAAAAATATTACTAAATAGATTATTTTTATGAGTAAATAAGAAACTTTTATCAAAAGAGACAAGTTATCGTAAAACCTAATATATGAACAAGAACTTTAATGAAAATTAAGCCGGGGTATCTAGCTCTGATGGTAAAGGGTTCACAGCCGTAAATACCGTCATCTAGGTTCGATTTCCGGCCACTACGGATTTCACATGTGGGTTGCAATGCTCCAGGAGCCGACATGTGGAGTTCCATTTGGATACCCATGTGGCTAGTCTGCGCTCTAATTGAGTGGCATGATACCTGAGTTATATAAAAAAAAACTTTAATGGAAATTAATTCTAGTTGTGAAAAAAATCTAGCTCGGAATTTAATCCAATAAGTTTCGTGTGTTAGGATTGTCAGCTTCTAACTTAAACTATGTTGACAATGAGTAGAGTGACACATATCCCTTATATATTAGTGAATATTCTTTTGAGTTTCCGATGTGAGATATATTATCCTATACGCCCTTTCGAGATAATGGATCTCGTTAACCATTAATCTCGGGATGGTTTGGGGCTGGCCACAAGTCGGATTGAGCTCTGATATCATGTTAGGATTTTTGACTTCGAACTCAAATCTAGTTGGTAATAAGTCGAGTGACTCATATCCTTTATATATTAATGAATACCCCTTTGAGTTTTCGATGTATATTATACCTAACATCATGGACTTAGATTCAAATAAGATCTCTAAGAACAGATCAGTTGCAACACCATAATAGATCTAAGCGATATCTATTGTAGAATCTTGTTTTGTAAAGTAAATAGATTCAAGGCATAATCAACAATATCATGGATAATGAAACGTGTGTGGTTACTTGAAATCATGAATATGAAGTTAATAACTAGTAGTTTGAATACGCTTATACAAAGTTTTTTGCTTATAAAGATTTCTTAGATACTATAAAAAGTATTACATGTGTTCTAAGTAGTTCTTAAAACATACGGATAAATATGGATTTGGATACAAACTATCACATTCTGACCCATGGGATGCCTTGCTTCTCTCCTCAAAATGCTGGCTTGCTTCCATAGCAAGCGTGTCGGTTATAATTGTGTATTCTAATCGTTTCGTCCCCAAATAATTCAATGAATATGTTAATATTTTAACAACAATAATAATAATATATTAGGGATTCTAAAAAATATTACAAAAATTATATATATTTAAAAAATACCACTACGTCCAAAAATTTTAAAAATACCAAAATTTTTTTTCAAAATATCACAAAATGTTTTTATTCCAAAAATATCACAAATTTGAAATAGTTTTAAATTTTTTTTAATTTAAATCTGAAAACCTCAAAACAAAACTCTATCCTCTTCAAAACTATACCTTAAACTCTATTTAGTGAACCCAAACCCAAAATTTTAAATTCTAAACTCTTAAAATTGACTTTCTATTTTTGTGGTATTTTTGAAACGTTTGGGACTATGGTGTTTTTAGAACTTTGGGAAGTGTGTGATATTTTTGGAATTTGAACTTCTTTTGATTGTATTTCACGGAATTCCTTTAATTTTTTTTTCAAAAATACCATCAAACTATATATTCCAAAAATATCACACTCTCAAAAGTTACAAAAATACCATAAAAAATGTTTTTGTTCCCAAAATACCACAAAAATTGAAATAACTTTAAATCTTCAAATTTAAATCTTAAAACTCCAAAATCAAACACTATCCCTTCAAAAATAAATTATAAACTTTATTTAGTGAATCTAAACTCAAAACTTTTAATTCTAAACCCTTAAAATTCATTTTTTATGTTTGTAGTATTTTTAAAACATTTGGGAGTGTGTTATATATTGTAGAACTTTTGGGAGTATATAGTATTTTTGAAATTTGAATTTCTTTTAATGGTATTTGAATGATTTTTTTCCCGTAAATGTTAATGATAGTATTGTTTTATACTAATTTGTTTCTTTCTAAGTTAGTTTATAGTTTTCGGGATATGAATGACTCATATGAGTTGACCTTATGATACGAATATTTCTAAGAAGGCCTTATCCGTTACATTCAAATTTTATTATACTCAATTATTATTGTATTATTATGATTGTCTATCACCTTAAGCTACATTAAATTAATCAAAAAAATTCTTGAAAAGATTTATGAAAATAGATTTTATTTTAAATACATATTTATCTCAATTGCAATTACGGTTACGGACATTTTCACACACATTTTTTTTTGTCAACAAACTTAAACATATGTGATTTTGTTACCTTTAGTATATGCAAAAACAAAATTCACTAATACAAATTACTAAAAATTTAAAGTTTAGGGAAGATGGAAAAAGTAGCAAAAACTAAAAAGAACCCTTGACGAACTTTGGAGTGTCCAAGTGATCTACATTCTACACCTTAACATAGCTATGGAGGCCTTTTTTGTGGGGGTTCATTGATAATGGATTAATGGGCCTGTATAATAGATTAATGGGCCTGCATTTTGGACTATTTGTGGGCCTGTATTTAGGACAATTTGTGGGCCTTAGCAGACTCACAAAATCACAAGTCACAACGTCGAGCAACTATACTTGTTATTGGTGTTTGACTGTTTCACATTCTTTTATTTTTTACAATATAAAGAAATCTGGAGGAATTTTTTCGAAAAGTTCAAATTTTAAAAATAGCACTTATTCTCAAATGTTCTTAAAAATAGTACACATTTTTAAATGTTTTGAAATAGCACAATTACAAAAAGTGAATTTTAACGGTTTATAATTTAAAATTTTGGTTTTCGATTCACTAAATAGAGTTTAGATTTCAGTTTTGAAAGAGGTGAATTTGATTTTGGAGATTTAGAATTTAAATTTGAAGTTTTAAAGTTATTTCAAATTTTGTGTTATTTTTGAAACAAAAACACTTGTGCTATTTTTGAAATTTTTGGGAGTGTATGCTAATTTTGGAAAACATCTAGTTTTTGTGATATTTTTGAGAATCCCTAGCCAAGCTCTTATCCTATTCCAGTTCAAGGCCTCGATAATCTCACTTTGGTTTGGTTTTTCTCCTTCTCTTGGTTCCTTTTATACACATTCAAATTTTGATGCTTCAACAATTTCTGCCTCTTTATATGGAATATATAGGTTGATATTGCTGCGGGTGGATGACATTCAAGGGCTTTAACCGATAAAGGAAAGGTATTAGAACTCATTCACTCTCAAAGATTCATTTTCATTGTACTATAATAAGTGTTTGGTCTTGTAATATCTAAGGTTTATGGTTGAGGAAGAGGAGAACATAGATACTCGGATTCAGTGACAATGACAAAAGAACAAAATTCCACAGAAAATTAATTTGCTAACTGAAGAAGGTATATTTCATGTAATGAAACAATCAAATCTTACTAATCCTAAGATCTCTAAAAGTGGATACCAATTTGGTAAAGTAAAGCAAATCATTCAAAATACCTTTCTTGTTGTCGAACACCTTCAGTTTCTTTAACAAGAGATGTCAGAATCTTTTCGGTTAGTACCAATTTTCAAATTTTAAGCAAAGAACGCATTCATTCTTCTGATGATTATGTGTTCACATTTTGTAAACGGTTTAGTAGAAGAGTTCATGGGTGACTTGATTATGGAAATAAAGTAACAACATGACAACCATTAGAGTTACCTATAAAGATTCATCCTCTTGAAAGAAGCTTTAATCACGATGATGAAGAAGAAAAAGGTAGATGGATAGCTAAATCGATTGCTTGTGGCGGTCGTCACACTCTTGCTATTGTAGAATGAAAGCCAGATGTATTTGAATATGTATATCTCTATGGAAGTATACAAAATTATTCATATGAAGAGAAAGGAAGTAAACATGCTTATTATCTTTTTCCCAATAAATAATTTTTATTCTAGATTTTGGTTTGATAGATCTTATATAATTTTGGTAGATTGTTTGTTGAACAATATTGCAGAGTTAGAATGTATGAATCTAGAGCTTTGCAAGGATTGTGTTTTTGTAATAACACTAACTTTTTCGTATTGCTCCATAGTCCTCTTAAGCATTCTTTAAATTCATAGCTTCAACAGTTTGTTGTGAACATCAATCAAATTTTCAGCTCATGAAGTTTCATCCCCTCTGAAAAACACTTAGCCATTTCACCACCATCTTGTACTATGCAGTCTTTAAGCAAACTCAAAATTGCTCATGTTATTGCATATGCGTACAAATCTGTTGGCGGTTTGTTTTATGCGAATAATGTTTCTAAGGAATGGAAGCAAAGAACTTACTTATCCCGAGAATTAGAGCACCGTTTGCGCCAAGAAGAACATGATTTTGAATCTTTTCCGGCAGAAGATTGTGTGTGTTACTAAACCAGAATTTGAGATTTTTATAGGTCTTTCCTCCCCTGTCTTATTGTCTTAATGGAAGATTTCTTAACAGAAATTTTCACCCTAAACACAGACTAATCTCCATCCGAAATCCAAAAGATTTTCCTTCCTGTAGAGACTAAAGACAATGTAAAGAGATTATCAATATTTAATATACAATTTTTGTTTTTTTTGTTTAATAATGTTTTGTACTGTTTTTTTTACTATGCGTCGTACTGTTGAAACATGTATTTATGTCCGTAAAACTTTAACAATGATGTTTGATATTAATTTAACATGTAGTTGTTACGAAAATCCAAAAATGTCAACTATAAAACTAAAGATGTCGTACATATCTTATATACATCCACGTTCAAACAAAACTATTTGTAACTAAAAGAATGCTCAAGTATTGCATAGGTTAGATGCCTTTACTCCATTTTTTTTAAAAAAATACGAGTATAAAAAAGTAATTGAAACATATCGAAAAAATCATTGATTTGAAGGTAGTAAAAATAAACATCATCTTCAAGTAGCAACTTAATTCTAAAACAAATTGAATTGTATAACACGAATGATAAAAAAATTCAAATATCGATCTATATTCAACTATTACAGAAACACACATTTTGGAAACTATCATTTAATAATTTGATCCAAAAGCATAGGTGTTGGTTTTGTTTTTATTGTGTCGTTAGAAATTCAAAAGAAACAATTGAATTCCTAAACTGAACATTACTTGCGACCAAAGAAAAGAAGGGATTATTTCAAAAGTATATAGTTTTTCGTGTAAGTTTTTGATAATTAAAAAACCCACAAATATAATTGTTCATGATTATGGTTTAATAACCTACAATTTCATGTACAAAAACTTGGTTTTATTATTATTATTTTTTTTTTTATTTTGCCATCGTTAAACTATGTTGACGAAGAACATAAAAAAAAAATATTACATTGCAATTGAAATTGTAAAACATGATAATGTGTTTTCATATGCAAGCGAATGTTGTAATATTCGCAAAATACGAAGTTTTGTTTTCGTCATCATTTTATTTGTTTCTTTGTTTTGGTTCATTGCAATGAATGCCATCATGTTATTTGTTACTTTGTTTCATCTGTTATATAAATCATCTCTAATTATTTTTATAAAATCATAAAGGGGATCAAATTTTTGTTTTAAAACGGTTTTTTAGTATCTGAAATATGAAAATAGATGAATTAGATTTTACACCTGCATCTAGAACTAAAAAATACATGTGCAAGATCCATTATTGTTGCCTCTTCAAAGAATCTTCTAACATTAGTAAGAAGTATATAGTTTAGTCAGAAGATTAAACTACCTCCAATAATGGATTTAATGGGTATTTTAATGAGTATCTTAAGGAATAACAGTCCACAAAATAAAGATAAAAATGAAAAAAAAAAATTGGAATCAATTATTAAGAAACTGTATAGAACCCGTGAGGTGGCGATTTTAATTGGTTGCGAGTAAAAAAAATTGGTAGGGTCTTGGTGAACCTTTGTTTCTCACTCAGAACCAAAACACCCTAAAAATTTGTTGCGGAGCCGATTTTGGCGATTCGACGATTACGGAGGTGATACATCACGTGGGAGGAATCCAGAGATTCTCAAAGGCGTTACGGCGGCCGTTAAATGGTGCATGTTTGACTCCTGATTTCAGAGAAAGGTGAGGTAACGATTTGGGTAGCGAAACCCTAACTCTTCTTCTGGGTTATGCTTGATTTGGTTCTTGATTTTGCTTGTAGATTAGATTATATTAATGGGTTTTGCTTGATTTAGTTTAGAGTATATAGGTGGTTTATGCTTGATTTAGGTTTTCAGGTATAATGATTTCTTTTTTTTGTGTGCTAATATTATGCTTGTTTTCTATCTAGATTAGTGTAGATAATCTTTTGTTTGGTTCTACAAATCCGGTCTTGCAATCCTGTGTAACATTTGAAATTAATTGATTGTTTTATTTTGTTTTCATAGTGAGATATAATTTGTGTGTGATTTTGTAATTCTCATAAATTCGGATTACGTGTTTATCTCAATGTTTACATTTGAGCGTCATGTCTTTTGTGTTTTTGATGTTTTGTGTATGTTTTGCAATTTTGGATAGTCGATTAGGAATTGTGTTTTTGATGTTGTTGTGTCTAAGTATGTTTTTTTGTGTGTCTTATTATTTACATTTATGAACATGGAAGCATCATATAGTAAATCAAGAGGAGCTAATCTAAATCATGGACTTTTCTTAAGAATTTCAATAAAGATAACATCTAAAGACTGTAGTTTGTTTTTGTAAGTGTTAAAGACGGTTATTTGTGTAAGTGTAAGTGTTAAAGGCTGTTGTTTGTTTTTGTTTACAAATATTAAAGACTGTTGTTTATTTTTATTAGGTGTAGATTAGTTGTAGGTGTAAGTGTTATTGATTAATTGTAGGTGTAAGTGTTATTGAGTTTGTTTGGTGAAGTAATATTTAGTAAAGTAATTGAGTTTATTAGTTTATGAGTTTGTTTTATGACGTAACATATTAGTTATAGGTGTAAGTGTTCGAAATTTTTATGTGTAGATTAGTTGGTGAAGTAATTGATTGGTGTTGATTGTCTGTTTTGTGTGTGTTAGAGTGATGGTAACACTCAATGTACTTAACAACCAAAACCTAAAAAAATTAATTTTGCCAACCAAAACTAACAACACTCAATGTACTTAACAATACTTATAAAAATTAACCCCAACTAACATAATCAAGACTGGTTTTTAAAAACTGGCACACACACAAACACTGTCAAATAATTTCAACAATGTATTCATGTTATGAATCAACTAATTTCATGGAACTTTTGAATAGCCAACAAAAATCCCTTAACCCTTCATTTTCTTTAACCCCTACTGTGGGATTTGGACCATCTCAAGTCCCACAGTTTACCCAAATCGGTGAGGAAATAGGGGAAGAGATTCCAGAGCGTAGAGAGAAGAGAAAGTGGATGCCAACAGAGGATATCGTCATGTGTAGTGCCTGGTTAAACACTAGTAAAGACTTTGTTGTTTGAAATGAGCAGAAGCACACTGCTTTCTGGAAGAGGATTGGTGCATACTTCAATGCATCACCAAAACTTGAAGGGTATCAAAAGAGGGATCCAGGAAATTGCAAGCAAATATGGCAGAAGATTAATGATCAAATCTGCAAGTTTGTAGGCTGTTATGAGGCTGCTAAGAGACAACAAAGAAGTGGGCAAAATGAGAATGATCTTCTCAAGGTAACCTATGACATCTTCTTCCAAGATCACAATGTCAAATTCAGCCTATAACATGTGTGGATTGGGCTTAGGAATGACCAAAAATGGTGTGCAACAACTGTAAAAGGTGATAGTAACTCAAAGACAAGAAATGTTGATTATCATTCTTACACTACAAACACTATCACTGAGTTTGATGAAGTCGATCTTGGCCTAAGGGTGTGAAGGCGGCCAAGGGTCAGCAATGTGGGACAAAGAGTGAGACAAATTCACTAGTAAAATTTTAGAAGATGTGGTCCATTAAAGAGAAGGACTTAGAAATGAAAGAGATAGTGTCTAAAGTTGGATTGCTTGAAAGTCTAATTGCCATAAAGAACCACTAATTGATATGGAAATGACTCTAAAATCCAAGCTAATCAAATACATGCTATGAATTATGTGTAAATGAAGTTAACTTCTTGATTCTTTGTTTTTTTATTTATTTATGTGATAGTGAGGTTAAGTGTCTTTTTTTGATGAAGTTGTCTCTGTTTTTTATATTCTTGAGTAAGCTTAAGCATTGACAATAAGCTTAAGCACATTATCTCTCTTTTTGATGAAGTTGAGTCTGTTTTTTATATGCGTAAGCATGTTGTCTTATTGTTGTGTATTTTTTTACATAGACAAGGAGAGTGATTTGTAGGCCTAATGACAATTTTTGGTAGGCAAAATTATTTTTTGTGTAATTATCTTATGGTTTTTGTACTTTTGTGCCACTGTTTGTTTAAGTGACAAAACTAGTTTGTCTTGTAATGTCACAAATTGTTTATGGGTTTTTTTTGTCACGGATTGTAAGTGTTTGTTTTGTTGTTTTTGTGTCACCGAATGGTTGTCAAATAGTTTGTTGTCTTTATGGTTTGTTGTGTAATGTAACATATTATTTTTGTGCTCTTATAGATTCTTTTTTCTCAAACATAACTTATCCTTCTTAAATCATAATGTCTTCTCTTTCTTAAATCATGATTTTTTTCAAACAATACTAAAAGCTATCATGTCTTCTTCTTATCAAAACTTTGATTTTGATTTTGATCATCAATTTGATCAATATTTTGAAGAAGAATTTGATAATATCTTCAATTCTCATATATTTTCAAATACAAAGAAACGACTATACATAGAAAGAAACCGGGAAGATTACGTCTCTTTGGACTATAAAAATGTACGACCGTTATTCGTATTATAGCGTATGNGGGGGGGGGGGGGGGGGGGGGGGGGGGGGATATGGTTGACGAATATCTCCAGCTTGGTGAAAGTACTGCACTTTCATGTTTGGAGAAAATTTTCGAAGGAATCATATCTTCGTTCGAGGATGAGTACCTAAGACGACCTACACCCGATGATGTGGAATGGTTACTACATCTTGGAGAAGCTCGAGGATTTCCTGGGATGATTTGGAGCATTGATTGTATGCATTGGGAGTGGAAGAATTGTCCCACCTATTGTCCTAGAAGTTATAGCTTCACATGACCTCTGGATTTGGCACGCCTTTTTTGGTCCACCAGGTACTTTAAATGGTATTAATATTCTTGATCGCTCACCAGTATTTGATGATATTTTAAATGATCGAGCACCAAAAGTTAGTTACATTGTAAATGATCGCGAGTATCAATTGGCTTACTATCTAACTAGTGGTATTTATCCGAATTGGACAATATTTATCCAATCAATTACACTTCCTCAAGATTCAAAAGCATTATTTTCTACATCTCAAAAATCTGTTCGAAAAGAAGTTGAACGTTGTTTCGGAGTTTTGCAAGCTCGATTTGCCATCATCAAAAATCCTGCTATTTTTGGGACAAGATCAAGATTGAGAAGATAATGAGCGCATGTAACATACTACACAATATGATAGTAGAAAACGAACGAGAGAGATACACTCATTTCAATTTATCAGGACTCGATCAAGAAGAAGGAAATGGGAATGCACATTCGCTTATACGTATTCAACGGATATGCCTACAAATCTCGCCAATGTTATGGCAAATCAAAATCAAATTTGGGATAGAATAAAACATGAACAACTAAAAGCGGATTTGGTGGAACACATATGACAAAATTTTGGATCAAATAAAGATTACAAACTTCATTTGTTTTTATTTGAAAATTAATATTTTCTTAATTATTTTCATTTCATGTATGTTACAACTTTAATTATTTGTAATATGTGAAATATAATGTTTTTTATAAAAAAAATAAATTAAGAACTCCTAGGATTTCCACCATTGGAGGACACATTTTGTAAAATGTGATTAGAATTTTTTAATCTACTAAAATAATATTAAAAACTTGTTAAGAACTCCATGAGGAGTTCTATTGTTGGAGGTGTTCTTAATACTAAGTAACGTGTGTAAAATAAAAACCACGTACAAATGTATTAATTTAACTAAAAACACCGACATCGATAAACAAAATATTTGTAACGCTCTCATGCATTACCCTGTTAGTGATGTTCTGGCATGAAAATTTGAGAGTTGTGGTACAAAGAAAGGAGTAAAACTATTGTTTTCTACATGTTGCCAACAAAGTCGTAAGAGCGAATCTAGCCTTAATTTTTTGTGGGGACACATATAATGAATCAACAAAAGAATTGGCGCATATTTATAGTTTTAACAAATATAAAATTAATTTTGATTAAAAATTAACAATAATTTTTTAACAAAGTGGTTGCATGTGCACCTTTAGGTTTTCAAGTACATTTACCACTAGGTATAACATTATCAAAAAATTGTCAACCATCGTCGTAACTAGAATATTTGTCATCATATCCGATACAATATAAAAAATAAGAAAAAAAAATTCAAGTTTTGCCATCACATCAATAGAAGCAAAAATTGACAAATCGTTAAACTCAATACAAGAACCATATTACTGCATAACTCATGTCATTGTAAATTCCACATAACTATTTCCACACCTATACGAGTTACTAGAATAAAAATTTGACCCAATGCGTACCAATTCAATACATTACAAAGTATGAAAATAAGTTTTAAACATACACCTACAAAAATATACCTAGAAGAGATGTCTACAAAAATTATAAAAACTGCATGTATGTCATACTCTTGCAAATCAATGACATGTTCTACAGATTATATACGAGTGGTTTGCATAAACAAATTCATAAATAAAGCAAAAGATAAATATACAATTTTGCATAATTTGTAAAAAATTATAATTCAACACCAAATGTTAATTTAAGCTCGTGCATGCGCGGGTAAAACCTAGTTAATATATAAAGTTTGTTACGGTTTATATACCAAAAATGAAAACATTAAACAAAGTTAGTAAAATATTTACCATATACTCTTTCTGTTTCAAAATTAAATATAGTTTTAAGAAAATATTCATTTCAAAATAATTGTTTTTTCAACTTTTTACATTAAAAAGTAAATATATTTGATGTAAGTGTTTGTTTCTGATTTTTTTGTTCTTTTCATTTTGTCACTAAATATCCAATTTTTGAATATTATCGACAAAGGGTTGAATCTTAATGGATTGTGACAGTAAAGTCACTATGCTGTTGCGTATTTAATATGTTTATATTTTGTAATATGTTTTTTATTGGTTAATGATGTTTTTAGATAGAAAACAAAATTATATGAAAGTTAGTGATCATATATGCATAAATCATAAACAACAAATAATACTCCCTCTGTATCTCAAAGAGTGTCATTTTGATAATTTTTTGTTACAAAAAGAATGTCATTTTAGAATTTCAATACAACTTTTGATGAACTATTCCAATTTTAACTTCAATTCAAAGTTGTCGAAAATAATGTGTGACAATATTCCAAAAGCCATTTTCTACACAATACTATTAAGTGTGTATTTATGATCCGTTAAACGTAATTGACTAATAATAATAAATTTTTTTTTCATAGATAAAATTTTATATATAAAAATCTTCGAAAAGTCATTTTTTGTTTGTTAAGAATACAAATATCACTAAAGATCGGTGCAAAATTTCTAGGTATCAAAAGAAGACAAGTCAAAGCATAAAAGACAACATGATGACGAGGCTAAAGCGGTCCGTTCTTTTGATCTAAACATACCTCATGAAGACGAAGAAGACAACCTTCCAATAATAAAGAAACACAAATGAAATGTGGCGATGCAAAAGTGGTACATGCATTTGATCTTAACAAATCTGTTTACGAAGAAGATGAAGAAGAACTTCATCATAATAAAGAGATGCAAAATATGGTCGTAGAGATGCTTAAAATTTATATTCCTAAATATTTTCAACGATAAGATATTTTCCATCATGTTGGATTTAATTATTTCGATTATTGTTGGATTTTAAGAATTGTTGTTTTTGTTTTCTTTCTTAATGATCAATAATATATCCCATCGTTTGCTTATACGTTGAGTATTGAATCATATACAATAACTGATTGTTGTTGTCTTTGTCCATTGTTATAGACAATGTTTTTTCTAAATCGTCTTATACTATAATTAAATTTTCATTTCTTTGGAGTTTGATTCAATTAACCAAAAATATTTCTTTTGTTTTTAACCACTCTTCCATGAGTTAAGCAACATTCGTATAGTCTTACCAAAAAAGTAACCTTCGTATAGTAGTAAAATTTATTTCTCATAAAATAGAACTTAAACTTATTACTAGTATTAATAAATACTGAAACTCAAGTAGTGAAATAAAACCGAACGAATAATAAACAAAAACCAGAACGAAGCCAAATTTAATTTTTGTTGATACCAGGTTTGGCACCTGCTCTGAAAGCCCATTTCGACACAAGGCCCAGCTGGATGCCGACGTGGAGAAGAAGAAGGGCCCAGGAAGACAGAAGCTAGATGGGCCGACCTGACGAGCTGGGCTGTCCAGCTCGTGGCCCATTAGGTTAAAACTATGTAATTAGGGTTTTAAACATGTATTTTCACTATAAATACCCATGTAATTATTCCTAAACGATATATGAAATTCTTCAGAGCTTTTGCCCACATAAGACCTAAACATATTTTTAAGTCTTGATTCAACAATTTTGTAGTTAGTTTCTCACACTCTCTGTGATAGCAGGGTCACAATTTATTTGTTCAGGAAGAAGACCCGCTCTTTCTAGTGCCTGTTCTTCAAGTGAGGAATTTTGTAGTTATTAGATCCTCCAACTTTCATAGTTTCTTGCATACAAAGTTGCAAAGTTAAAAAAATATGGTTGATCTTTTTCGTTGGGTAATCTTTAAATGCCTGGATAGCACTAAAGAACCCAAGGTCAAGAATATTCAAATCAGGAAAACTTGGCGGTTGACACATCAATTGAATATCAAACCCGTCTTTCGAACCAGCTTCTTGAAATTCTTTATCGCTTTTTTCACATGTGTCCTCGCATTATCTTGTTGAATTAATATAGGTTTCCCTAAATCTTCAGCTGGCCATTTTTCATGAATGCTCGGAATGACTTCCTCGATTAAACATCTCTTTATGTGTTCTCTTTTCACATACGTGATCGGTTTTATCTCCATGATCCCGACTTCTCTATTTCTGCTCCGTCTTTGTGCAGGTTGAATCGTGACAAAAGGAAATACTCTGATCTTTCCCGAAAAAATTTCATTACCCGCAACATCAAATCTTGGACGAGCCATGGCAGCTAAAAACATAACTTTTCCGATAAAATTCTTACTTTGACATGTCCTCAATGGTTTATCTTTAGCCGGAAGCAGATAATAATTTTCAGAATTCTTAGTCATCTAAAACCATTTTTCGTCAATATGTACAATATTGTACATATTACGAATTTTTGCTCGTGAGGCAAACTATGTGGATCCAACATAGATAAACAGAACTCGAGTCGTGCTATCTTAGTTTCCTCTTTAAGATGAGGTTTCAAGGCATTGTTGTGATGTCGTAAAAGGCCTTCTTTCACATGTCTATATAACGTTGTGGAACTAACTCCAAGGGCTTCTCCAAGTGTCCTAAAAATTGTTCGCCGGTGAAAAGGAATATCAACGATATGTTGCAAGTCAATTGGCACTTTCTTACGACCATAATTTTTTGTCTTTCTTTCAGAGACATCAAGTGATGCACCAAGCGGAGTTTTTTTTAGCTCGTTCCAATATTCGTTGCACCGTCCGACGATGAATTGAGAACAATTCTGATACTTCTGATGTTGTTGTTTTGCCCAAATTTCTATTAACGCTTCTTTCGAGCAAAGCATAATAAATTTCCCATCTTTGGTCATTCGTAACATTCTTTTTTGTTCCATTTGATGATTGATGACATCTTCATAATATTTTAAATTTTATAAGTATGATAACAAGAACCAAATATTATTACGAATAAAAATAACACGTGTTGTATATATATATATATGAACTTTAGTGACTTTCATTGCTACGAACCAAAAATGTAAATAAAAAACACACAAGTTCTATTTATATAAACATATTTATGTTCCATTTAGAATATTTAGATATTTTACTACAATAAATAGACTAACTTGAACGAGCTATTGAAATTATTATGTACCTGCATTTTCAGAAAAATTGGCTTCTTCATACAATTGTCTGAGATTTAGCTCTAACGGTTGTGCATCCGACTCTTGCATCGGGTTCAGATTTAAATTGATTATGAATTTTGGAGTTAAACTCAAATATACCTTCTAGTTGGCTTGGTGGAACCCA
>OVBE01005017.1:0-22596 GCA_900406425.1 Iberis pinnata | reverse complement strand
AGCTCTCCCATCATGTTGCTGGGCTCTCTGTTAATGGGCTCTCAGCCCGTCAACTCGAAAAATGCTTCAGCTCTCTGTTAATGGGCTCTCAGCCCGTCAACTCGGAATGTGCTTCAACTCTCTTTGGTAATTGGGCTTCTCAAGCCCATTCAAAAGAAGCCCATTCAAAAGATCGCTGCCCGTTTAGCGAGCTGAGGAGTTTGACCAAGCACATGACAGAGTCAACGCCAAGGGTTGCGCCCAAGTAACTGCAGGATTGTCTGTTACAAGGAGAATTCAAACAGAAGATCCGCGCATTGAATGCCATAAATGCGAGCTCATTAAGAGAGCTGAGAGAGGATAAAAGAGAGGGAGAGAGCTCTAGGGAGGGGGTTCAAAAATCATTTGTAACATTCTTAAGAAATTTTCTTGTAACTTTCAGAGAGAATTTGATAAAGCAATAAACACTATTTTTTCGATTTTCTTGGAGTTTTTATTGGTATTTTGGTGTGAGGCGATTTCCGCTCTCACACTGTCTATCTTTTTATTGTATTGGTTGGAAAGGATATGTATTTTTGGAATTTATAGCTTAGCTTTATCGTTTTGGGCTTTGCTGGAGTTGGGCCGTAACTTGCGAAAAAGATAAACAGAGTTAGTGGGCTTAAATTTTATCTCGCAGCCCAAAGTCAACATGTTGTTAAATACTTGAGGTTGTTATGAAACCCGTTAAGTCGTTACTTCATCTTCTTCATTTTTGTTACGAAACAGAGAGAGAGAGGTGTGCGTCGCCATTGAAGAAGCTGAGAGAGGTGGTTCGTCTTTGTGCTTCAAAGGTCTTTGGCATCAGGTTATTGAGTCGATTGTCAATCTAGCTTTCTTGTGTTGATCTGAGTAACCTAGGGCATAAAACACAAAGAATTAGATTGCTAGGTTGATTTCTCATAACATAATCTCTGTAACAAATCAGGCAGTATAATCCTTACGGATTCAAAAGGGAACTGGGTTAACAAATTCCCGAGTGTTTGAATTGCATTTATTTTGAGTTTCTTAAGACGCAAGTTAAGTAACAATTCTTAACAAGTGGTATCAGAGCTCTAGGAGCGTATCAGTTCAAGAACTCAAAGAATCAGGCAGTATAATCCTTACGGATTCAAAAAACATTATTGAAAGCAGATTCAAGAATCGGTTCTTGCAATTAAAGGTATAAAGATTAAGGTTGCAAACTTATCTTTATCATCTCGTATGTGTTGCATTTATCTGGTATCCTCTTCGTCTCGCACCAATCTTGTTTCAAGCTTAAGCAATGGGAGAAAACTCATTGGCATATACTCGAGTAGAAGTCGAGAGATTCGACGATACATGTGATTTCGGACTATGGAAAGTCAGAATGCTTTCGCATTTCAAAATGCTTGGCCTTAAGGAAATTTTATTTGATGGAGATCTGTTTAAAGATCAACCAGTGGTTCAAGAAGTATCAAGTTCATCTTCTTTTGAAACAGATAAGGATAAAGATCAAGATGAGCCATCAGTTTCGAAATCTAAGGAACGAGATCCCATCAAATTAGAAAAATAAGAAAAGGCCATGAGTGTGATAATACCTAATATCAGTGATCAAGTATTGAGGAAGGTGATACATTGTACTACAGCCGCATCTATGTGGAGCATTTTAAATATGCTCTATATGGAAAGTACATTGCCAAACATGATCTATCTATAGCTGAAATTCTATACATTCAAGATGAATGATTCAAGATCCATTGACCAAAATATAGATGAGGTTCTCAAGCTTGTTACAGACCTTGGAAATGCAGGAATTGAAATTTCAGAAGAATTTCAAGCTATTATACTCTTAAGTTCTTTACCATCAAGGTTTGATTACTTGAAAGAGACCTTGAAGTATGGCAAAGAAACATTAAGCCTAAGAGAAGTTATTGCTTTCGCAAAATCTAAGGAAAGAGAACTCATGGAAAGTGAAAAAGGAAGTAAAAGTCAAGCAGAAGGCTTGTATGTTGGTAACAGAGGAAGATCAGAATCTAGAGACGATCAAAATGGCAATAAAAAGGGTAAAAACAAAAGAAGAAGTAAATCAAAGTTTAAATTCAATAAGAAAAGTAAAGGCTGTTTTGTTTGCGGCAAAGATGGGCACTGGAAAAAGGACTGTCCAGAGAGGAAGAATAAGGAAAGCAAACCATCTGCGAATCTAGTTACCAAAGAACCATTAGTTCTCACAACAAGCTTTCAAAATGCCGAGAATGAATGGGTCTTAGATTTTGGTTGCAGTTTCCACATTACCCCAAATAAGGACTTACTGTTTGATCTAGAAGAGTGGAAAGGTTCTAATGGGAAATAATGCATTCATTGAGATTCATGGCACATGAAAGATCAGAATTTATAATCCAGATGGACCATGTGTTATTTTGACAGATGTTAAGTTCATGCCTACAATGGGCAGAAACTTAATCTCTTATGGTTGTCTTGAAAAGGCAGGGTGCAGATATGAAGGGGAAGATTTTAAAGTTCAGTTCTACAAGAAATCAAGTGGTCAGAAAGTTTTAGCAGGAATCTTCAGAGATGGGTTGTATTATTTGGAAGGTTCAGCTTTAAGATCATAATCAAATTCTGCTAAGAAAGTTTTAGATAATGCAAGAAAGTGGCATTCTAGACTCGGTCACATGAGTCAAAGGAATATGAAATTTCTAGCTAAAGATGGTTATTTGACATATAGGGATGTGAAAAACTTGGAGTTTTGTGAAATATTTGTTATAGAAAAAGCTCACAAACAGAGTTACAAGAAAGGAACACATTTCTCTACTAAAGTATTACAATACGTGCATTCAGACTTATGGGGAGCTCCAAGTATTACACCAATTCTATCTGGAATGCAATACTTCATTTCATTCATTGATGATTTCTCAAGGAAAGTCTGGATTTATTTCCTAAGGACTAAAGATGAAGCCTACCAGAAGTTTGTTGATTGGAAGAATTTGGTTGAAAACCAATCATGCAAAAAGTTGAGATGTTTAAGAATAGATAATGGATTGGAATATTGCAATAACATATTTGAGATTTTATGTAGAGAATCAGGAACTAAACGTCATAGAACTTGCACCTATACTCCACAGCAGAATGGGGTATCAGAAAGAATGAACAGAACAATTATGAATAAAGTTAGGTGTATGTTGACAAAAAGTGGTTTTGAAGAGAAGTTTTGGGCAGAAGCTGCTTCAACGGCAGTCTACCTGATTAACAGATCTCCTAGTTAGCTATTGGTTTTAAATTACCCGAAGAATTATGGTCAGGATCAAAACCAAGGTTAAATCATCTAAGGAGATTCGGTTGTGCTGCATTTGTTCACGTGGTTCAGTCTAAAACTAGTCCAAGAGCAGTTAAAGGTTACTTCATGGGATATCCTCAAGGCACTAAAGGTTTCAGAGTTTGGGTTACAGAACATAGTCAGTGTGTTGTTAGCAGAAACATGATTTTTCATGAAGAAGAAGTCTATAAGGATAATTCGGAGTTGACAGCAGATTCAGAGGAAGTAAGAGCTGAAGATCAGAATGTTACATTGTTACTAAAGGAAAAAGAGTTACTTTTGATTCAGTTCCGATTAAGGGATCTTCTATTATGGTTACTGAAGAGGACTCAGTTTCAGGTGGAGTTCATCAGAATTTTGAAAAAAAAAGTTCAGATTCTGGTAGAGCTAATTTGAATTCAGGAACATTTGAAGTTCAGAATGATCAGTTTGAATCAGAGTCAGAATCAAAACAGATAAATGAAACAATGCAAGAACAGGAAGACCTAGACAACTATATGCTTGCTAGAGACAAAGTTAGAAGAGAAAGAAAGGCTCCTTCAAGATTTGATGATTTTGATATCGTGACCTATGCTCTATCCGCAGTAGAAGATGTAGAGATTGATGAACCATGATCTTATGCAGAAGCTATGAGGAGTGAAAGCAATAATGAGTTGAAGATAACATGTGTGTAAGAAATGGATTCATTAACAAGAAACCAGAGGTGGCAGATTGTAGACAGACCAAACAAGAAAGAGTTATAGGATGCAGATGGGTATTCAAGAGAAAGCCATGTATTCCTGGCATAGAACAACCTAGGTTCAAAGCTAGATTGATGGCTAAAAGATTTTCTCAAGTTAAGGGAATAGATTATACAGAGGTATTTGCCCATGTAGTGAAACATGTATCCATACGGATAATGTTATCACTAGTAGCCAATCAAGATTTAGATCTTGATCAATTGGACATGAAAACTGCTTTCCTAAATGGGACTCTAGATGAGAAAATCTACATGGAACAGCCAGAAGGATTCAAAGTGAAAAGTCAGAAAGATAAAGTCTGTTTGCTCAAAAGATCACTCTATGGCCTAAACAGTCATCTAGGCAGTGGAATAAGAGATTTGATTGTTTTATGAAAGAACAGAAATTCAGACAGAGTCAGTATGATCTGTGCGTGTATATCAAGGGTTCAGGAATTCAAGAAGTGATCTATTTACTGATATATGTTGATGATATGTTAGTGGCATCTAAAGATTCAGCTGGTATTCGGAAACTTAAGACAAGTTTGATGAAAGAGTTTGAGATGAAAGACCTAGGAGCTGCTACAAGAATATTGGAAATGGACATTATCAGAGATAGAAAGAAAGGAGTGTTAAAACTTTCACAAGGAAAGTATTTGGAAAAAGTTTTAAAAGCATTTAATATGTTTGACTGTAAACCAATGGTTACTCCACTTGGCTAACAGTTCAAACTTAAAAGTCTAAGTGAAGCAGACTTGGAAGTTGAGTCAAGGTTAATGTTAGAGGTCTCTTATGCTGGCGCAGTGGGAAGTCTCATGTATGCAATGGTTGGTTCTCGACCAGACCTTGCACACTCAGTTGGTGTGGTTAGCAAGTTTAGAGTAAACCTGGTCGTGATCATTGGAGTGCAGTTAAGTGGATTTTAAGGTATCTTAAAGGTACAATTAATCACAGTTTGACATTTACTAAAGATTCATAGTTTAAAGTTGAGGGGTTTTGTGATTCAGATTATGCTACAGATTTAGACAAAAGAAGATCAATTACTGGTTATATATTTTTAAGTTGGAGGCAATACAGTTAGTTGGAGATCAGGTTTCCAACAGGTAGTTTCTCTCTCAACCACATAGGCTGAATATATGGCTTTGGGTGAGTCAGTTAAAGAAGAAATTTGGTTGAAAGGCATAGTTGAAGATTTGGGTTTTATTCAAAGCAAGATTAAAGTTCATTGCGATTCACAAAGTGAAATTTACTTAGCTAAAAACAGATATTTTCACGAAAGAACGAAACATATAGCAGTTAAGTGGCATTTTATCATAGATAAAATCACAGATGGAGTTATTGAAGTGGTCAAAATTCATACAAGCCAAAACCCAGCAGATCTATTGACTAAGAACAAACCCGGAAAACCCTTTGAAAATGGGCTACTTACCTTGAAGGTGGTTGATTGAGGTGTCGGCTCCGTCTGCTTGGTGATTCTTCTCAATTCCTCACCTCGAAGACACAAAAGAGCAAGTTGGGGTCAGTTTAGATTTCAACATGTTTTATCAGAATCGTAAATGTGCAGATTATTCAACAATTATAAAGTTTTAAGGACAGATCTATAAGTTTTAGTCACATGCAGAAGCTGTAAAGGTTTTACCTTTGTGGGTTAGTGTGGATCTTCAGTATTAGTTCTTCAGATATGTGTTTTCCTTGTTGATGTCTTCAGTTTTCTCTTCTGGATATTTGAGATATTGCTCTAGAAGTGTTGTTCTCGACATCCATGCAAAGAAAAATGGATAGTACAATTTTTTTATCAGAATATGAGAAGTCAGAATCAGTTCGGGTATGATTTTACCTTAGATATTTGTTGTTCTTCGAAGATCCAAAAGTTTCTGTCTGATCTACCTGCAAAGGGTATGTCGCTTGACAAATAAGAAGATAGAAAGTCAGTAAAGAAAGAGAATCATAAGTTTTAGAAGGAATACGAAGAGGTTTAAGAAGCTTACCCTTTTGAGTCTTGAAGCAGATGGCGTTCTCAGAGGTTGTAAGTCGTCGGGCTGTGTTGTTTAGTCGGAGCAAAAGTTGTTTCAGGTGAGTGGTCACTGAAGAAACCATTGAAGAGGCTGTTCAAGGTTTCACAGAGAAAGAGAGAAAGTGAAAGGTCAGTCGGCGTTTAGAGTTGTAAAGTGAGCTAAGGTGGAGAAATGTGGAATTTATAGCTCAGCTTTATCGTCTTGGGATTTGCTGGAGTTAGGCCGTAACCTGCGAAAAAGATAAACAGAGTTAGTGGGCTCAAATTTTATCTTGCAGCCCAAAGTCAACATGTTATTAAATACCCGAGGTTGTTATGAAGCACGTTAAGCCGTTACTTCATCTTCTTTATTTTTGTTACAAAACAGAGAGAGGTGTGCGTCGGCATTGAAGAAGCTGAGAGAAGTGGTTTGTCT
Organism: Iberis pinnata; assembly: GCA_900406425.1. Lineage (NCBI taxonomy): Eukaryota > Viridiplantae > Streptophyta > Magnoliopsida > Brassicales > Brassicaceae > Iberis > Iberis pinnata. Next base: position 16,157 of record OVBE01005017.1, on the reverse strand, counting down.
TTGTGCTTCAGAGGTCTTTGGCGTCAGGTTATTGAGTCGATTATCAATCTAGCTTTCTTGTGTTGATTTGAGTAACCTAGGACATAAAACACAAAGTATTATATTGCTAGGTTGATTTCTCATAACATAATCTCTGTAACAAATCAGAACATGTTCATAGTGAAATTTTGAAGAGGACAGTCTCTTCCCCAGATATACCGAAAGAGAACTGGGTTAACAAATTCTCAAGTGTTCGAATTACATTTATTTTGAGTTTCTTAAGACGCAAGTTAAGTAACAAAACCTAATAGTATCACATCCGAGTCTATTCAGTATAAAGGCACGTCAATATTTACATGTGCACACTTATATTTGTTGAAATGGATCAACATTTAGAAAGACCTTAATCTGTTTCATGAAGATCTAAGTCTTATTCATCAAGATCTTTATTGATTAAGGAAGACCTTAATTTGATTCAAAATGACCTTAGTCTTATTCAAGAACGCCTGACTAATTCAGAAAGACTTCAGTCCGATTCATAATGCCTTCTTGACTTTTTTTTAATATATTCCTGAATTCTAGAAACTATTTAGAGTTTTACTTTTATCTCTAATATATTAAAAGATAAAATTTTCTAATTTGTTTGTTGATAATTACATTATTTACCATTATTTGAATGAACAAAAAAATTCATCAAAAATAAAAAGGACAAAAAATAAATGTATTATTTATGTTGTCAAACACAATTTAAAATGTTTCTACTATCCATATAACCAAACATAAATCTAATTATATAAATATATAAATAAAAAAAATCTTCATAAATTGTTTATTTTACTTTTTAAATAAATAGCTTATTTAAAAAGATAATATTATTAAAATTATATATATATATATATGTTATCGCCAATTTACTTAGATATATTTTTAAAAATTAAATATAAGTATATATATTTGCTATGAAATAAATAATATATATATATATATACTAGAATATATTAAAAAATATAAAATAATTAAATGGATAAGTTATATATTATTTATTTTTATATTAATTAGATTTTGATAATAATATATTAAATACTATATTTTACTAAAATATATAATTAGTATGACATAAGTCTATTTCAATCATTAATATTTTAATTTTGTACCTAATAGATATTATATTCATAATCATATATATATATATATATGAAATAATTTTATATATTATATGTGAAATAAACTTATATATTAAAATTAATCTCACTCCTAACACGATGTATCAACTATTAAACTATTATATATATATATATATATATATATATGGAAAAAATTAAAAAATGTTTATATTCTCTATATGTTTTTACATCTTTCTCACCTCTCTTTCTCTCTTATTTCTTCATTCTCAATCTCCAAATTTACATAGTATCATAGCATATTTCTCTTTGATACCCTTGTTTCAATAATTTGTTTGTTTTCTCTATTTCTAGTATGAGAAATAAGAAACATATTGTTCTACTAATTACTCTCCATAGATATAACTAATCCATATATTTTAAAAAGATTGTAGTTTAAGGTTAGTGCATACTAATTAAGAAACTACAAAATTTCATACAAATTTTTTTGTTATGATAAATATAATAAACTAAAACCAACTCAGCCAATAAAAAAGCATTATGCCAAATATGAAAAATCATAAACAACAAATGCAATTTTTTTTGCATTGATAAATGTGAACAACAATCTTTTTGAAACAATTAGTTTTTTTCTAAAACTACAATTTTTTTTAAAATAAAGAGAATACTTGTTATGATCAAAGACCACTTAAACAACGTTAAGAAGTTGTGAGTGGTGAGAGCACGTTTTTAGCTCTCAAGAATTGTCCACTAACAAACAAAAGGCTACAGTAGATGCAGTGTCAGCCTTGAGGTCAGACAAACCAAACATTTTCTTGCTGCCTCAAAACCGTTAAGTATTATATCGGCCCATTATAACTTAATTTTTTGGTAGTTGTAGTGGTAACAATATATGATGTGTGTTAAAAGACAGTGGTTTGTTTCATATTGGCATCATTATTATTTAATATTATTTTTAACAAATTAGTGGCCAATTTTTTTTGTTGTCGTTTGGAGCCCTATTTTCCCTAGGACCAACATTGAGTAGAAGAGGAATCTGAAGATGATTATATCACATATGGATCTATTCATGAAGGAATCAAATGGATCCAAGAAGACAAATATGTTTTTGATGTTCTTCAGAGCTCATTAGAGAATTTTATCCCTCAACTTACTCTTATGTGGAGATTGTAAAGGAGTTGAGGGACACTCTATAGGGTGTGCATGGTAACACCTCTAATATCAACATAATATTTAGATAATGAGGGCTATGAATGATCTCCAACAAGAGGAGAAATCATTCAATGAGTTACTGGAGACTTTATAGTTTTCTGGGAAGAGCTCTAGATGTTGTGTCTTCCAACCATACACATAAAGGACTTGAATGAGAGGCATGAGTTGGATTATGTATTTAGACTCCTTCTTACTCTCAATAAGTCATGCAAAGGATTAGTTTATCACATTTTAAGATTTGAAAAGCTACCAACTTTGAATGAGGCGTGCCTGAAGATCCAAAATTATGAATAATAAAATAGTTTCTTTCAACATACAAGTGAAGGGAGATACCAAAAATCATGTTTAGATTTGGTATCCTTATTTAAATCTAATGAAGCTAAGGGGAGTGAGTTAAACTTCTAAGAGCGTGGCTGCTACATCTGTTGACGATGTGGTTAGAATGTTAGATTTAGAAGCATTCATAAAGAGCTTTTTAAAGTAGACGGCAAAGCCCTCTGTTTCTATTCATTTATAAAGCCTATTATAGTAAACTCATGTGCTATGAATCATATGATTAGTGATGTTGAGTTTATTTCCAATGTTAAATTGCACTCTTGAAGAGTGATTTAGAGGAGTACTACAACAAAAAATTGTGGCTCATCTTATTCAAGCTTATTGCTCCAATTCCCATCTTCCGGTTAAACCCCAAACTTGTCTCTGCAAAATTTATCAAGAAAATATATCAAAGACATTCGAAGAGACATGTAAAAGCGAGGTATAGTTTTTTTCATCGAAGAAGAGATTGGTTCTACGTAGAAAAATAAAACATGAGATTTAAATGAATTTCCAAATGATAAAAATTTAGTTGGTAGCAAATGGGTTTTTACAATAAAGTATACAAGCACATGAGAAGTTGAGAGATACAAAGTTCGTTTTGTTGCCAAATGATTCACTCAAAATTATAGAGACGCCTACACATACAATTTTGCTCATGTAATCAAACATATATATATGAATACATGTTCTCTTCTCTTTAGCCACCAATCTTTCTAGGAAATCATAACATATAGATGTGCAGAAGATTTGTCTTCAAGGAGACTTTGAGGAAGAAATGTACTATGGTTCCTCCTCCTAGTTGTCATGATGCTATGCATAGTAGTCAAATATGTATATTGAAGAAAACTATATATGGTCTCAAACAATCTTATCGGTCTTGTTATCAACGTTTAAGTAGTGATCTTCTTAAAATTAGGTTAAAAAGATTACAAGAAAATCACTCGTTTTTCACCACTTAAAGGGGATATGGAATTTTCATTATGCTTATTTACGTTGGTAACATTGTAATGATAGGAGATGACAAATTTAGAATTGAGAAGACAAAATATCTTCAAACAGAGTTTGGTATTAATGATTAGATTTGAAATATTTTCTTGGGTTAAAGTAAGTTATTTTAATGATGATTTTTCTTACCCTAGATACATAATAATTTAACCTTCTCGCTGAAATGGGAAATCTTACATCAAGGTCAAACCCATTAAAGAAAGCTACCAAGAATTTAATGAAAGGAACTTTTTTGATGATCCTGAATATGTATATTGAAGAAGACTATATATGGTCTCAAACAATCTCATCGATCTTGTTATCAACATTTAAGTGGTGATCTTCTTAAAATTGGGTTAAAAAGATTACAAGAAGATCACTCGTTGTTCACCACCTAAAGGGGATAAATGATTTTCATTATGCTTATTTATGTTGACAACATTGTAATTATAGGAGATGACAAGTTTGAAATTGAGAAGACAAAGAATATCTTCAAAAAAGGTTTGGTATCAAGGATTAGAGTTGAATATTTTCTTGGGTTAAAGTAGATTGATTTAATGATGGTTTTTTACCCTAAAGACATAATAATTTTATTATCTCGCTGATATGAGAAAGTTTACATCAAGACCAGCAATGAAACCCATTAAAGAAAGCTAGCAAGACATTAATGAAGGAATTTTTTGATGATCCCGAATAAGTATATTGAAGAAAACTATATATGGTCTCAAACAATATCATCAATCTTGTTATCAACGTTTAAGTGATGATCTTCATAAAATTGGATTAAGAAGATTACAAGCATATCACTTGCTGTTCACCACTTAAAGGGGTATGAGATTTTCATATGCTTATTTATGTTGATAACATTGTAATTATAGGAGATGACAAGTTTGAAATCGAGAAGAAAAAAAAATCTTCAAAAACAAAGTTTGGTATCAAGGATTAGAGTTGAAATATTTTGTTGGGTTAAAGTAGGTTGATTTAATGATGGTATTTTATCCTAAGGACATAATAATTTAATCTTCTCACTCAAATGAGAAAACTTACATCAAGGCCAACAATAAAACCCATTAAAGAAAGCTACCAAGACTTTAATAAAGGGAATTTTTTTGATGATCCTGAATAGTATCAAAATTTGGTAGGTAAACTCATTTACTTGAAAAATATCCTGACCGGATATTAGTTTTTCTATGAATAAAAAGTCAATGTGTGCAAGATCCAAACACATCTCATTAAGAAAAGAAGATTTTAGTTACTTAAAGGGTACTCGTGATAATAAAGTTTAGATGATTTGCAACATCATATATTGTAAGTTATAATGATACAAATTGGAAATATGAGAAGAAGGATAAATAATTCACGATTAGTTATTGTACTTTTGTTTCGAGTAATTTGGTCACATGGATAATCGGAAAACAAAATGTGGTATCTCTTTCTAGTGTTGAAGCGAAGTGTCAAACAATAAATTAGATTACAAAAGAATGAATTTAGCTGAAGACCCTTCTCAAATACCTTGGAGTTATTGAATTTGAACCAATTACTCTTCACTATGATAACCAAGTGCCCATTCACATTACATCTAACTTAGTTTTCCGTGAAATGATAAAGCATATTGAAGTTCACTGTCACTTTGTTCGAGAAAAAATATAAGATGAAATTATTTCTCCTACATACACTAAGAGTTCATATCAGCTTGCCGACTTCTTTACAAAGACAATATAACCAAGGGTTTATGATAGTATTCATGGCAAGATTGACTTATTATACATCCATCAACCAACCATAAAATGGAATGTTGAAATAGATCAATAGTTGGATTCATGAATACCTTAGTCTGATTCAAGAAGACCTTGATCTGATTCAGAAATACCTTAGTATGATTCATGTAAACATGTCTGATTTAAGAAGACTTGTTTAATTTAGGCAAACATTTCTAATTCAGGAAAATTTTAGTATGATTCAGGAAGACTATCCTGAATTGTTTTGATACCTTTCATAATTCTAACATTTTTTTTAGGATTTTACTTATATATATATATATATACATATATATAGTAACTATAACGAAATTATACATAAATTTTATGTTCTGTTTGTATATATTTTTATCTTTAATTATGTATATCTAAATCTATAATATTTTTATAAAACCGTTGAAAAATTATTTGATGGAAGAAAATGTAAACATACAAAGATATTCGTTTATTACCAATATAAATGTAATTGCTAGTAATACATGCTTCTTCATGGTGATCTTGATGAGGATGTCTATATGAAGCTTCCGCCTATGTATCGTCATACTCATCCTGATAAGGTTTGTCATCTTCACAAGTCTTTATATGGTTTAAAACATGCTCCTCGTTGTTGGTTATCAAAGTTGAGTCAAGCTTTTTTGAAGGTCGGTTTCATTCAATCCTATGAAGATTATTCTTTTTTCTCTTTTTCTAAGGATGATGTCAATTTACGAGGTTTTATCTATGTTGATGACATAATAGTTTGTGGTAAGATATTTCTGTGTTAACACGTTTCAAATCTTATTTGGGATGGTGTTTTCGCATGAAGGATTTAGGTCATCTCAAATATTTTTTGGGTCTTGAAGTCAGTCGCAACACTGATGGTTTTTACCTGTACCAGCGCAAGTATGCGTTGGATATTATTGTTGAGTGTGGTTTGTTAGGTTTGAAGCCGGCTGCAACTCCGTTAGAACAAAAGCATAGTCTTGCATCTACCTAGAGTCCTCTTCTTGAAGATCCGAAGCCATACCATCGTCTATTGAGGCGTCTCATCTATCTTCTTAAAACACTCAGTTTATGTAGTCCCCAACGCAGTCTCATTGGGATGCTTCTATACGTGTTGTTTGATATCTTAAGGGTGGATTATGCTGAGCTCAAGTTCGGATCTCAGTCTTACTGTCTACTGTGATTCGGATTAGGCTGCATGTCCTCTTACCCGTCGTTCTCTTAGTGCCTATGTCATTCTCCTTGGTGGTTCTTCTATTAGGTGGAAGACAAAGAAGCAATATACGGTTTCACACTCGTCAGTTGAAGCACAGTATCACGTTATGGTTGTTACACTTCTCGAAGTCAAGTGGGTCCGTAACTTGCTAGCCAAAATGGGTATAGATGTTTCACCTCCGACGCAGTTTTTTGTGATAGCAAGGCTACTATTCACATCGCTGCAAATCTGGTCTTTAATGAAAAAACAAAGCATATCGAGTCCGATTTTCATGCAGTTAGTGATGCGGTTTGTGACGGTCTTATTGTTACGTCATACGTTCACACTTCTACTCAACTAGCTAATGTTTTCACAAAAACGTTGCCAAGAGATCAATTCGTTAATCTGTTTTCCAAGTTGGACATTCAAGATCTTCATGCTCCAACTTGAAGGAGAGTATTATGGATAAGGATAAATTCCTATATTTTAGGAAGATATCTTCTATGGTTCCACATTATCTTCTAGTTTTATATTTTATTTTGTGTTTTTTAGTCTTGTATAAATACCTTTTTATGTCTTCATTAATAAACAAATTGGTTAAAATTAATAATCTAGAAATTCAAAGGAGTATACAATTTGTTTAAGAGAAAATTCCCTCAAATGCCATATTATTTAGAAATCTTATGTGATCTACCATGTTCACTAATCTTTGAAAAATGTCAAAAAAGATCACGCATAATGAAGATTTTTCCCTCTCACACAGATGATTTACATGGCCACGCCTTTTATCGATATAGATAAAGTCATTATGCGTTCATCGATAACATAAAAAGGAAAGTTGCCGTGTACGACATATTTCCCCTTTTACATCAATAATTGTGCCATCTCCTTCTATTTGCGTTATCTTCTTCTTCTTCCGCCATTATCGAGTTTGGAGAAACTCAAAAATACAACAATATCCACCGGAAAACTCTTAAGAAGATAAGATCGGCTCAAAGAGACAGCATCGCCGACCGAAATAGATGACATACAAGTTCACCGCCAAGGTCCATCGGTGAATGTTGCCGATCTTCTAGCAAAATACTGTATCAGACGGATTGTTATCCTCCTAATGGACGTATAAACTCGTAATCAAGACCAGAGTATTTATTGGAGTTGGTAGATGCCCTAGAAGAAACTGCTGATTTGAACTACCTTAAATCTTTGTGCTTTGGTTCATTGTTTAATCTACCAGTTGGGAAGTCACCTCACTCGGGGAAGCTCATACACCAAACTCTATGTTGTTCACTGTGTACAGAAAAGAAACACGAGATGTGGTTCGTATTTGGTGGACAACCTATTCGGTTTTCACTTAGAGAATTCAGAATATTGAGTGGTTTTTGTGTGGACCGTATCCTCATGCTGCAACAATTCGAAAGATGCAAACTCCTAAAGACCCTAAAAACCTTATTGGGACAGTTTGATTTTGGACATGACGAAGGTGGTGAGCATCAAAGAGATTATAGAATGGCTTATGGAAGACAAAACGATGTCTCCAGGGAGGAGGATGAGAGGGTGGAGAAGGCTGCATCTTGCTATGATTGTAATAGTCGAAGGGATCTTGTTATGCAACAAACAGCCAATTCGCGCATCAATGGAGGTGGTAGAAATGGTGAAAGACTTAGAAGCGTATGAAGCGTACCGATGGGGTCGGGAGTCATTCCAGCTCACTTTGCGGATGGTGAAGGTTAGCAACAAATGTAAATCATTGAAAGAGTTTCTAACTAAGCTAAACCATTCTCACATGGCTACACACGGGTTCACATTGGCGTTCCATTGTTGGTGTTGAAGTCTATTCCCGAGTTTGTGAGGATTCTATCCAAGTCGAAAGGTGAAAAAACAATCATGAACGAGTCAATTGCGAACCTCAACAATGTTAGGTCATTTCACAATTCAACAATATTGGAAATAGAGAACCAAAATAATGTAAGTCATGGCACTGTTTTAGTTCTTAGCTTTTGTTGTCCACCAATGTGATTTGCAAGGCTCAGTGGACAAATTTTTTTTTCCAGGATTTTTTTGCATGTGTAGCTTCGAATAGAACATATTTTATCGATGGAAGATAATAGGTACGACCATATCAATGAATGGCTTGATAATTTGGAAGATCCATCTGTCGTATACTTACAAGGTTCTAATTGCCCAACATTTCAAGTTTGAAAATAATATGTGGAAAGGAGGCTATGAAAAATGTCCCAAGATTGTGATAGACAATGATCATAACGATGATGAGAAAGGGAAGGATGGGGGGGGGGGTAAAGAAATTTGTGGACATAGACGAACTCATTTAGACAGTCATACATTGTTCATCAAATAGAATGGATGAATGCGGTACAAACCGAAGAAATCAGAAATATGTATGCAACTGAAATAAAAAATTGCTTGCACAAGAGAAGGCTGGGTTGAAGGATGAAGTGGTAGATGAGATAATGAGCGTTTCGAGCCAACCAGTAGACAAGATGACATTGGATAGTCGTGGTGGACAAGCAGGGTTCAGTGAGTCAAGTATGCCAAAATGGTCCGACTATGTGGGCGTAGAAAACATTCTTTCTCAAATAGTTCAAACCCATGGCGAGACTCTCAATGTAAATTTTTCTTCTTGTTTCTTTAACATTTTTATGAATCTACAAAACAGTGAATGTTGTCTATGAACAGGAGGTGGAGAGAGGGGGTGAACATTGGATTATCAACAGTCCATCACCAAACTGGTCCACGAAAAAGGTTTTTGTTGATGTACATGTATACTAAAATGTGAATGGGTGGAAACCGTTGAGTAATGATTCATGTCTGATTTAATTTAGGTCACATATGTGGATGAATATATTGGAGGAGAAAAAGAATCAGAAGGGGACGATATTGACCAACCGAATTCGGATACAACAAAGGTTGTTTCATCATGTCCACTCAAAATTAATACGTTGTTTTCTAGTCTACTTGTAAACATACCATTTTGTTGTTATTTTCAGTGTGTTGGTGAAGTTAACAGTGAGGAATATCAAGCATGGACGAACTAAGTGAGGAAACTGTGAAGTACCATTCGTATTGGACAACCATTTGTAGAAGAATACATGTTATGTCTATATTTATGTATATGTCCATTTGTATTTGTAGACATACGAAGATGGTGATACATCAGAGGCAGAGTTAGAGAAGCAAACCGAGGAGGAGCTTTTGAGCACAATGAAGGGGATGTAGTAAGTAGTGAATATGTGAAGTTAATATTAATATAATACAATGGTCATTAAGGATTTTTTTTATTATGGATCAGGGAACTAATTCAGATCCAGATTGGGTGGGGGTGAAGATTTCTCGGCGGATGAACTAGACAAAAGCAAGGCATTGCAAAAACATCGTGGGAAAAGGCCACATATTGCAGACAAGGACGATTTGATTCCAGTCCATGGCATGTCTGAGAAGAGGCTAAAATCACTGTCAAGAGGATACATACATGCAGTTACCCAGACAGAGGGATTTTTTTTATAAAGAATCCAGTCCATCCGTCATTCGAAATATTAGAAGAAGATTTTAAGCATAAATTCCTATCATAACTCAACGCATATAGACGAGAGTATGTTTCCTGTCCACAACACATTTATTGGTTGACAGTAAAAAATGTAGATCCATGTAGTGAGAAACTAAAGTGGCTACGACATGTTCTATTCCAGAGAATACATCATTGATGGACATGCGGTGAAGAAGTCCTTCTTCAAGGAGATTTACAAACCGCAACAATGGTTAGAATCTCATGTAAGAAAATTTCTCAATTTTGAAAATATTTAAATGACATTATTTGATGTCTCAAATGTTTGATTAATATTTTTATAGCATATGGAGCGCTGTTAAGTCTGATTTGGAGGAAATTAGGGTATCGGTTCATGCAAAGGAGGGTTGCAATAATGGATCCATGGTTCGTCCAAATGCTTTATCTTGATTACAATCGGTTTGAAAATGTCGAAAAGCAAAGGATTATGTTCTTGGAATAGCGCAACAAGGAACTATGTTCGTGGTATGTCCCTAGCAGATACAACAACCTTGCATGGTTTTCAGTGGTGGACACTTTATATGCTCCTGTGAACTGGGGAACGAAACACTAGGTCGCACTTGTAATAGATCTTATAAACGGAAAGATTACCATTCTCGATCCTTTGCACAGTGCCACTAACGTAAGAAAAATGGGAACTTTCATGAAACCGGTCGTGGACATTCTGCCCGCTGCAATAAGACAGCTTGTAACTCCGAACTCGTCCATGATGCCACTGCTGTTAACTTTTATCTATGAAAAGATCGCTGCTGTTTCTTAGAATGGACACTCTGGAGATTGTGACCCTTTATCGGTGAAATTCATGGAGCTTCACTTCCAAGAGGCACAGTTGCTCGGCGTATCCGAAGAGATGGTGGATAACATCCGAATGAAGTATGCCCTCGACCTATATGAAGAATTCATTTTCAAACTACGCGAGTAAGCATGTCTATTGTCATGAGCACTTTTTGGATATTATAGTCGGGGTAGTAATCATGTTTGATATATAGAGATGGTAGTAAAAGATGGTTTCAGTTATATGTTTTGGATGATTAGAATTGAAAAATGCAAATATTTTGTCCACATGGTAGTAAAAGATGGTTTCGGTTCAATATATTCATCAGTCGCATATTTGCAAATTTTTCTACCATAGAAAATGTCCACATTCGTAATTTATGTCCACCAAAATGTAATTTATGAATGTTTTTTGCATTTAGAACTGATGTGACAATAAAATGTCAATTTTATGTCAACTTAATATAAAACCAAAATACAATTATGTCCACTAAACCCATAATTAGTGGATCATACTATAACAAATCCTCTACTACATAAGATTTTCACATAACATTACATATGTACACCGACTCATTAATTTTAAAACGTCCACCGAAAATACATCTCCAAAATACGTCCACCTGTATAGGAAGCACATGTCCACGAAAGTACATCCCAAAAATGCGATATAATGTCATCGATAACCACGAAGACAAAACGGTCCGCGAAAAAAGCTCGTCTGCTATTCGATTATTACGCACAAATTCTCGTCAACATGGTATTCTCTATAAGAAATTCAAATAATATGACATTTTTGAAATAATCCCTTTGTTTAACCTTATTAACATGATAGTTAATTATCGAAATTATATTTTGAAATTTATTAATTTTGGGGTATATACAAAAGAGGAAGAATAAAATAAACGAAGGGCGGCTGATTTTGTCTGGTATGAGGACATACACTATCCTTGGAGGTATGTAGTCAGTAGGTGATGACATTAGCAAATTTAGTATTAATTTCTTCTTACTCCTTTTTCTGCCTAATAAATCCAAACCCCATCAGAATTATTCCACAATAATATTTCATTTAAATTTATAAATGTCGACAGCAAATTGAAAAAGTGAGTTTCATGTGAAATATACAATGTATCATTTTGTTACATGAAAATACAGTATAAACATTTTCTCACGAGATGAATAGTTATCTATAAAACTTACAGTTACATGTGGAAAAATGTTGGCATAGATAACTATTTTTTTAAACAAGAAACTATTTCATCACGTGAAATATGACTCTACCTATAAGTTACCTAAAAAAGTTGGCATATATAACTATTACATGTGGGATCTCGGAAATATTAATATCATATGACATAGCCAACAAAAGTACTTAAGCAATACAAATCTAGAAATTTGGGAGATTTAAATCACATCTTTTTTTTTAAAAGAAGATGAGAAATTTTAGACAGACTAATAACACATCAATCAAACTCGGCCAATAAATTTTTTTAAGTTAAAGCACAAAATAAATAGGGAAAAATAGAAAGAAAGAAAAAAAGGAAGATGGGTGTAGAATTCATAATCGAACTCAATTATAGACCCACTTGCATATAATTACAAATAGGAGCACAAAAAAAAAGAGAGGGTATTATTATTAGTTGAAAGAGTAGAGTCACTTCTTTGCCTTTATCACCAAACTTTTGTTTAGTTGTTTTTAGAGAGAAATTTGACAAAAGACTTATTAATTAGGTAGCAATAATGAAAGCCGGTTGGAATTTAGTAGTATTAAACATCGATCACATGGAATAACAATCTTTTTTTATATCATGAAACATATATATATATATATATATATATATATATATATATATATTAATTTAACATTATAGCATGCTATAGATGTATAATATAATAGTAGCATCTTGCAATTGACTTCCGATGGATCTTCTAGTTTAGTTCGTACATTCAAATTACATAACATAAACTGAAATCTCACGTATAAGTGAAATCTTACATTTTAAGACCATTTCCACTTGTTAGATTTCTAATAAGAGGTTTTACATAATAAAAATAAGAAGAATTCTTTAAAACACCATTAAAAGAAGTTCAAATTTCAAAACTACCACACACTCCCAAAAGTTCCAAAAATACAACTCTCAAATATTCTAAAAATATCACAAACATAAAAAATGAATTTTAAGGGTTTAAAATTTAAAATTTTGGGTTTGGCTTTACTAAATAGAGTTTAGGGTTTAGTTTTGAAGGCGGTAGAGTTTATTTTTGGGGTTTTAGGGTTTAAATATGAAGTTTTAAAATTATTTTAAATTTTGTGGTATTTTTGGAACAAAAACATTTTTGTGGTACATTTGGAAAAAATGTGGTATTTTTGAAACTTTTTGGAGTTTGTGGTATATTCGGAATAAATCTAGTTTTTTTGTGGTATCTTTGAGAATTTCCCTAAAAATAATACCATTTATATTTTAATTTTTTTTAATAAAAAGTATATTTGAACGAATCAAAATACTACACATTTTAAAATTTTTTAAGAACTGCTTCTTAAACTTCTTGATTAAGAACCATTTCTTAAACCTCTCTCCAACTTTTATAATATTTTATTAGTAAGAACCCCTAAAATTCATGGATGGACATGCTCAAATAATATAATAATCTTGTTTTAAAAATTAATGAGAAAAAATCGCTTTCATATTGTTTTAGACCATCTCCAACAAGGTTTCTTAAAGGTTTCTTAACAATAAAATATAATAAAATGTTAAGAAATTTGGAGAGAGAAATTTCTTAAAACTATTATATAAGATTTGACTTTTGCACTATTCACACATTTTTTACTCTTGGATTTCTTGCACTATTCAAGAAATTTCTTAAAACTCTTAAAATAATATTTTTTTTTTTTTATTAAGAAATTTTTAAAGAGTTTTTCCATTGGAGATGCTCTTAGTGTTTTGAGCGGCTCAAAAGAAAAATCTAGGGCGATCGTTTCAGGTTTTATCTCTGTAGAATTATGAGCTTGGACTGACTTGAATCATGAACTGTTTGAGCTTGAAATTAAAGGGTAAATTTGAACATGTTATTTATGTGAAATCTAACTAGATTTTACTATAAATACAAATTTCTCAGTCTTGTAAGACACACCAAAAAACAATAAGAACAAAACTCACGACTCTTCCTTTTCTTTGCACCAGAAAAATCAAACATAAGTTTTTTGGGAGATTCAGGGAAATAGAAAATGAGAACATGAAACAGACAAGATTAAAGCTATATGTGTTCGTCCATGTGAATCAAGAGAAGCGTCACTGATTCGTGAGAAAAGATGGTTGAATTCGACAAGTCAAGGGAAATGACTTTCACCTTTACCAAAACAAGAACAAATGAAGTAAACAAAGAGAGTATACAACGAAAGACAGAAAATGACTTTCACATTTACCAAACATGGATTAGAGATTATTTGCTTCGTCTTAAATGCGAGAATAAAGCCAAAAAAATCATTTTAAAATTGGATAGGTTTGAAACATGCCATGTTTCAATACTATTTTGGCAATGATTCTAGCTATAGAGTTGGCTTTAGCATTAGCCGTGAAGAATGAACACAAGACGAAATATGTGTCTGCACTAAAGACCTTCTGAAGTAAGATCTTATACTTTGGTTAATTTGATGGATGATTAATTGCTTCAAATACACTGTTAAAATCAGAAAAATATCTATAGATCTCATAAGAATGTCTGACATGTTTGTCAGAGCCTAAAGAATGCAACGAAGTTCCACCTCTAACTTGTTGGTAGCTAATGGAAGAGCATCCCTAGCATGAAAGTAATGAAAGTTCCGCCTCTAATTTGTTGGTAGCTGATGGAAGAGCATTCCTAGCATGAAAGTAACGATAATTATATTCTAAAAGTGGTTGCCATGTGAAGACCATAACTCCATTTCTCTCTATGTCAAAATTATCATTATTACCCCCAAATTAACCATAATTGTAGTCTTAAAAAATGAATACGTACCCGTTTAACAATCAAATTATATATCAAAAGAAAAGAAAAATCTAAAAATAAAAATAAAAATAAAAATAGAACAAAAGTATTTCTTCTCTAGTTCATTTTTAAGGGAATGAAGCTTATTCTCATCTGTGCATCTTGATGTGGATAGTCAAATGATAAACTCAGTTTTTTCTGGATTATTCATTATACCAAGAGCATGAGATTTATTAGGAATTTCCACCGATAGCTAGAGAGACCTAGAGATAAACTTCCAACTCCAAAGCAATGGCTCTGAAATGAGAGCATATCTTTGACAACATGCCTGAATGGAGTATTTTTCCTTCTCATGAATACTCAAGGAATGAAAATTTATTTTAGCCTGATGCCTACGTATGAAAATTTCAATATCTTCCCTTAAATTTGTGGCGACACTAGCATGTCATGCTGAATCGTTTCGAAGTACTTCGTTTTTAGTTCACAAAGAACACTGTAGGTTGGCAAATTGACAACTGGTCGACTCATATTTTAGAGGTTTTATCATAGTATTTTAAGCATTAGCTATTCATATTATACATCGTTTTGTAGTCTTTTAAGAACTTAGGTCCCATTTTCATGGTTTTGACATTTCAAAATCTAAATTTGCATTGGTGCATGTTTTTGCATGTTTTGAGACATTTTTACGTTCTCAAAGCTTGAAAATGGACTTATGGGAAACAAAGATGCCGAGAAGAACTCAAAAATGATAAAGAAGAAGATGAACAGAAGAACCTGGAGAGTTTGAAGAAGAAATCTACCAGTAGCTATCAGAAAGTTCCATCAACGGTTTCAAAGGGGGGGGGGGGGGTTTCCCGGAGCTACCGACAGTTTGGAATAACTACCACCAATTTTCATAATTACGACACTATGCCTATAAATACAGAAAACCTAATTTTATTTAACAACCACTACAAGATAAGAAGGGAATTTTTGACAGATATTCGTGACGGAAAAAATCTGTCGGAAATAACCGACGGAAAACATGACGGAATTAATAACCGTAGGAAATTCGTGACGGAAATATATTCCATATATATTTCCGTCACGAATTTCCGACGGCCATATTCCGTCATGAATATGTTTAAAACCGTAGGAAATTATGACCGATATAATATATCCGTTATACTAGCCGTTATCAACGGATATATTCGATATTTGTGACGGAAATTTCTGTCACAAAATCCGTTGGAAAAAATTTTCTATATAACTAGAACACCTTCACTCATCACTTCTCACACAAATTCTCA
>OVBE01005016.1:0-22596 GCA_900406425.1 Iberis pinnata | reverse complement strand
TTTAATGCTTATGAACAATTGAATCCGATTTTTAATGCATGATCGAATTGTTTTAAATACGGCGAGAGTTTGTCTCTGGCAATTTGATCATAGGGTTTAATACTCAGAGAGGAGATTTAACTGCACTCATTTTTCATGTTGAGAACTATTTTCAATCTAAATCTTGCATGTTAACTTGACTTCAAACCTGAATACCTACGGATTTCCCTATTGCCTAGCGTTTTATTATTATAAGTTTTTAAACCATTTTCAGTTACCGTTTTGATTACAATCAAATATATTATTCTCACTTTAGCCATATTCAAAGTTTTAAACTGAACGTGCATATTTCTGGTCTCTGTGGATTCGATACCTTGCTATACTTCTTTGAACTGTTCTCTGCAGTATTAGTTAGGATTAAATTCTTAACTTATCATTTGTACACGATTATGAAAGTACATGAAAACAAAGTAAACAAAGGAAACAAAGTGAGTATGTATGTAGAAAAGGAACTCGATCTCAATAGAGCCAAAATCCAGAATGTAACAAACAAACACCCAATTGGCAACGGCGCCAAATTGATAACAAGCTTTTTAATTTTCAATTCCCTATCCACATTATCATGCCATTATAGATAGGTGTGAATCCAAATGGGTGTGATGCTAAGCACTCTAGATGCAATTGGAACTACTAATTCAAGCCAAATGAAAAGATGGGTTTTTATCTAAAAGTCCTAAACAAACAAAACATCCAGGAAGTAAAACAGTTAAACAGGAAATGAAAGAAAACATGCATAAACGGAAACTAAGGATAGACGGCAAGTGAAACGAAAGCATAAGAGAAAAATGGGTAAAATGCAATCGAATGGGAAGCAGTTCCTAAGAATGGTGGTAATTGACCAATGATTCTCCCTGTACTCCCTAGACACCTAACATACCTCAAACAATGAGCTAATCCCTAGACAACTGATTCATATGCAACCAAGTCCAATCTCTTGATAAATGGTTTCAACCTAAGCAATCAACAGACGTAACTCTCGTTAATGGTACACTGCCTAGCAGGCATGAGGAACCAATCTACTAAAGCCAATAAGAACCCTAAACATCTAATCTCTTAGGCAAGGGATGCAAATCTCCGAAATCACCATGTTCATGTATTTCATTAAACACCTTCTAGGTGCTGAAATGCCTAATATCATATTTCAGTTGATCAGAATGAAATAAGCATGAAAAGCAGTGAAATAGAAAGGATCTAGATGCAATGAAACTTAGGCACCTAGGAAGAACATGTAATCAACACCAGTCTACCCCATCCTCAGGAACCCATGATAACTGCTCACTACGCATATTGGGTACGGAATCAGAGAAACAAGAAAACATAACTACTAAGCAAGAAATTAGGATCAAAAGTCAAACTATGAAGAACAACAAGAACAGAAAGTTAGAAAAAGATGAAGATGACGATGAACAAAATGATGACGATGACAATGACGATGAACAAAATGAAAAATCAAAGATGCATGAAATGAAGATGAAGCACAACAAGAACACAAACCCAGAAAAATAGAGTTCTAATGAAACAGTAGCAAAACCTAAAAATGATAATCAAAGCAAAAACGAGATTAAAGGCATAAAACAGTAGATCAATATGCACCAGATAGACCACAAACTTAATCTAAGCATGAAAATGAAGAAATCAGAAGACAAACATAAACTTAGTAAAAATTTGGGTTTTATCACAAGAACATCAAAAGAAAATAGAGAGGAAAATAAAACCAAAGACAAAACCCAAAAATGGCAAAAATAAAGCTTATTGCGAAATGGAGGCTTTTAGGGATTATATAGTGTTTCAGAAAAAGCCCTAAAAACGCTAAAAGACAAAATTCTAAAAATCCTAATGGTTCTTCTTAACCCAAAATTGGGTCGTCAGGTCGAAATGAAACTTGGATCAATGTAAGGAACATAGCTGCATGATCAAGGCGAGCAGTTATTCATTGAGCCACGCCATCGAGGCGTAGAAGAGGTTGGCTCGATGGTTGATGCACGTGTGGTCAAGGCAAAGTAAGCTTAGATCGATCACGGCTTGGTCGAGAGATTTGGTCGAGAGAGTTGGCCAAGAAAGACAAGGCCGCGTGATCGAGCCGAGAGGATGCTTGGCTTGATTACTGATCGAGCCGAGTAGATTCTTGAGGTGATCGTTTGTGGTCGAGCCAAATACTTGGTCATCGAGGCCGAGAAGCTTTGCTCGAGCCATGGATTGAGCTTGACCGAGGCATGGCAGGAGGTGATCAAGCCGGGCTCGATGGTGATGATCGAGCCAGTGATCAAGGCCATTTTCTTGGCGATCAAGCCAGGCTCGATGGTACATGATCGAGCCGGCTACTTGGTCGAAGCTCCGAGAAGAATGATTAAGGTCACGTCGGGATTTTTTGGGTTGGCTTGGTCCTTCTTTCTCTTTCTCCAAAATTGTCATATTGTTCCGAAAACTTCCTGAAAACCTGAAATATCTCCAAAATGCATATGTATGCGAATGCTAATGAAAAACTACCTAAAGATGCAAATTTACTAAGAATGTCTTAGGAATGAAACATATTGACATCTATATGATCTTAAAACGATGGTAAATGTGTTCTTGAAACCACTAAAATGTAGAGACATCACTTTATACACATATTTCATGCTAATCCTTGGTCTAAGATTCCCTTAATTAGATTAATCCACTCTCATGGAACTAATCCCTTTCCTAATCATGTAACTAAAACAATCTTTTGGATAATTACACAATCAAGAAGCCTTAAGTTTTAATCTATGATCAACCAATAAACTAACTAACACAATCTCTTGGTTATGCCTCATTTAGCATTCAATAGTTGGTTCAAGCATTTCATCGAACACTTTTCGGGCAATAAAACACCTATGATCTAAAATTGAATGGCCAAGACAAATCTAGCATTAAGAACATCTAATGAATGAGGATATAAGATATCTAAGCCCTAAACATCAAGATCAGTCATCTAATCACTCTAATTTACCTAACTCGTTTGCTTAGTAAAGAACTACTCACTAATCATTGAGAAAACACAAAACCCAAGATTAGATATGTGTTGAATCATGATTAGAAGTAGATTTGAGAAGAAAAGAAACAATCAAAAGAAAAATATCAAACTAAAATAAGCATAAGATTCCAAAAGTGATTACAAAGTTCTTAAGAGAAAAAGAGATAAAAAGATGATATGATATCCCTAAAAATTAGGTAAAAAGGTTTAAATAGTATCATAAAGAAGTTTTGGGTTAACCCAAAAACAGTTGGGTTTACCCAAATAAAAATAGGTTTAAACTAAAAAGGGAAAGTCAAAGGTTGACTTTTTATGACTGATACCGGTTTGGCCAAATCGGTACGCCAAACCAGTATAGATTTTCTTCGTGTGTACCGGTTTAGACGCACCGGTACACCATCCCGATGCTTAGCTTATGCTCTCTGATTTTTGCTTGTATCAGTTTGTCCAAACTAGTACAATAAATCGATACAGCTCGTTTTCACCCTTTCTTGAATCTTTTGAGCTCTTTTGATCTGCGTTTTCGGTTCTTCCACTTCTAACATCTGAAAAAATAAAATGCGATGCAAAAGTGTGCTAAAATAACCTATATACAATGCAAAACTACTTAAAATGGATGCGAAATAAGAGATAAAATATGTTAAAAACGTAATATATCAATATACCTCATGTTTCTATTGATTTCTTCTTTCATCAATGAAATCTTGCACCTTGAGATCTAAATTAAAAAAAAAAATCTTAATTAAAGGCGTTCGTCTCCGTTCATCTCTTAACCAATTATCGGTATAAACATAGGTATCTCTCTCATTGCCAATTCTTTTAGCTAAGCCTTTTGTTAAAAGTTGTCTCCCACATATGATACTTCTCCAAATATAGGAAGGTCTGGTGCCTAGGTGAGCACTTAAAAAGTTTGAATCAGGGACGTATTTGCGTTTAAGCAATTGGCTGCATAGGTTGTTCTCATGATGAAGCAGTCTCCATGCTTGTTTACCTAACTAACCTTAATTAAAACATTCAATATCTCTAAATCCCAGTCCACCAATGTTCCTAGGCAAACACACTTTCTCCCAAGCTATCTAGTTAAATTTCCTTTTATCTTCTACAGAATTCCACCATAAATCTTTGATTACAGAGGTCAAACTTTTACACGTTAATTTTGGGAGCTTGAATACTGTCATGGCGTATATTGGCATGGATAAAGCAACTAATTTGATTAAAATTTCTTTTCCCCTAGGGACAACATCTTTGAGAACCAACTGGACATTCTCTTCTTTAGGTTATATCTAATGAAATCTAGCAATTGTATTTTCGAGCCTGGCATGGCTTCAGGTAAACCCAATAAAGAGCTGACTCCTCCTTCTCTATCAATTTCCAACAATTCCTCAATGTGTACCTTATTCTCCTTAAGGACCATATCACCAAAAGTTATGGAAGATTATTCTTTGTTGATCAGTTGACCTAAGGCTGTTGAATAGAGGTTGATGATCTATTGAAGCGTAGAGCACTGTGAACTTTCAGCTTTGTAAATGAATAGAGTAGCATATGAGAATAAGAGATGGTGAATCTATAGTCCAAATTGATGGTACATGATGCCCATGATTTCTCCAACTCTAGCAGCTTCATTGTGGGAATCAAAGAGAACTCTAACTTTCCAGAGATCCCAGATTTTCGTGAGTTAAATGATTTAAGATCAGAGTACGAAAATAACTTGTACGAAAACGAATTTAAGTGTACGAAAAGAGGGAAAAGAAATCTTATTCTGAATCTCGTGAGCGTGTTAGAATCAAGTAATAACCTTGGCCGTAAGAACAGTCAACGAATATCCTATAACTAACGACAAAGATTGAATAACCTAATCGAGTCGCAGCTCACCTAGCAAGAAGAGAAAAGAAATCTAAATCCCTAGGTATTTCTAGTGCGGAGAGAGTTTAACGTGTCTTGAACTATCTCTTGATCTCTTTTATATAGACTTTAGAATTGCTCCATCTTCCTTTTCCGTCTTTTGTCCTCTGCGGAAATCTTCCTTTCCTTGATGGATTCTTCTGCGAAAATCTTCTTTTCTGGATTTCTTCCATTTCTCTTCGGCTTGCAAGACAAGCTTCGATCGTCATTATGTTTAGGCTCGTTTCCCGTCTAGAATTATAAGTGGGTCGTGGTCATTTTTTAGGCCTCGTTGGGCCGTTTCACAGTTTAGGCGATTTTTACGATTCATGTCGAGAAAATGAACTTTCGCGCAACAATACGATTGATACCTTTGTGGAAAGGTTGTAAATAGGATGACATTAGCGTTTAAGTTAACCGCTATTGTTTTACACGTCTAGTTAATATGAAAAAATTTCACGATTCTTTTGCAAGTCGTAGGAATTAATCGTACGAAAGGAACGGGTTTTAAGATTTTTATCATAAAACTTCAATGGAGACTCATAATGATACAAAACAAGAGAATATTCACTCGAAGTAATACGAAGAACATGTGTGATTCATCTCGCCAACTGGCAAGATGAATTTGCGTAGATGTATTTCTTGTGAAAATTCATCTCGCCAGTTGGCGAGATGAGTTTTTCCGGTCCATCTCGCCAACTGGCGAGATGAACGTATGTCCGAAAACGTCTCGATTATTTTTATTTGAGTAAGGTTCATGATTTTCTTAGAGATATACATGATTAAAGCGTTTATCCGGAGATTGCATATTCGTCAAGGTTTTCCGTATTCCTCGGACATTCATTCC
The DNA here is from genome assembly GCA_900406425.1 of Iberis pinnata. Taxonomy (NCBI): domain Eukaryota; kingdom Viridiplantae; phylum Streptophyta; class Magnoliopsida; order Brassicales; family Brassicaceae; genus Iberis; species Iberis pinnata. Next base: position 16,834 of record OVBE01005016.1, on the reverse strand, counting down.
GAGTAAGCGGACCATCTTGCCTCGTTAAAACCTTAGTGATAGGAAAAACCCAACAAGAAAAACCATTCTCTACGAAGGACAAAAGAGTGCAGATATGATTGCTAGGATATTTTATGATTTCTGCTTGAGTCTCCGAAACGTGTCGTTTGCGGCCTTTTAGGAATATTGCAAATTTGGTTGGTTTTTTTCGCTGATCGGGATCGATGCGTGTGCCAACATTTTTTAACACTAATTTTATCATGACCATTTTGACCTCAACAGTTAGCCTCTTAGCCCGTAAGAACTGTTGAAATGTTCTTGCGTGGTGTTGAGTTAGGCAAATTTGGCGAGTTAGGCAAGTTTGGCAAGTTAGGCGGAATAAATGGTTCAAAATCCAAAGATGAATAGTAAAAAGTTTCTATAAACTTGAGGAATTACCTTTTAAACTTCACTCATCACTTTTCAAGGGGTCCTTCAAGGTAGAAATTTCTCCTCCCCTCAAATCTTTTATTTCTTTTACAATTCCTGTCATGAATTCGAATTTGGGAGCCACTGGGGATGCGCTACCGTCGATCTTTAATCTCGATAGCTTGCGGGTTGAAGGTGTTGATATGATTTCAAAGGTTATATTTTGAGCCATTTGGTTGATCAAAAAGAGGCGGAAGCGTACTGGTGCGCAACGTGTGATTTGGAGGCTCCATCGTCCGAATCTTGGTGTTCGTACAGAACCATGATTGGAAGAAGTGCTCTTTTTTCGTTCGGCTTGACGGTGCTTCCATCGACGAGAGTTACATCTCTTGTTTTATACGGAAATGGGGTCTGCAGGGTACTGCGATCGGATAGTTTAGATGCTTTCGGTATACAAGTCTCTAACATGTGTTTTTTGTTCTGTGCAGTTGTTGATCCTCTTCCACCGTTTCCGCAATATTTGATTCTCGTCCAAGATATCCTCCAGGGTGGTCCAGTTCATTGGGGTCACTTTTCACCGGAGCGAGTTTGGAATGTAATTGTATATCACAGCGCTCGAACTTGTATGGAAACCGTCGAAACAGAGGTTAGACCAGTGATGAAAGGTTTTACTCCATACGAGGTGCCATCCACGAGGGATAGGGAGAGATCTCCGAGAGACAGAGATTTCACCGTTAACGTGGGCTCTTTTACTCGAGTCGGGGGGAGGGGGGACTCGGCCCCTGGAGTTTTTCTGAACAATTTTTTGAGATTTAGGGGACATACCGTCGTTTAGGGATGATTTCTTTGACGTCTCCGTTCCTGTAGCGACTCCACTTCTCGTGGAAGCGGTCGAGGAGTCAAAAGAATACGTTGAGGCTTTGCGTCTAATTATGGGGGTCTTCATGGGTATTCTAGTAGGGTCTTCATGTGATGCAAGAGGCTCTCAAGACCCATGAGCGTGGGATGCACATGGCTTAATTCAAAGAGGATAGACTTGAGAAAGAAAATTTTGGTTTGAAAGGAAAGATGGAAGCGATGGCGCGGAGGCAAGTGTCCAAAATTCGTTGTGAGACTAGCCAAGGTAAGCGCGAACTCATATCGATTGTGGCAAACTATTCGGCTCAGTTTGAAGGCTGCTTTTCCCTATTGGACCAAACACACCAAATTATTGGGGATTGGCGTGAGAGTCGCGGTTATGTGGGTGCCTTCTTTCGGAGCATGCAACCCGACTTCCTGTACATTTTCAAAACGAGGATGATGTCTGAGTTTCTGAATCAGTATGAGGTTGCAACGTCCTTAATCCCTTTGATCGAAGCGGAGTTTGAGAGTGTTGGGCGTCGATCTCGGTTTTCCCTGATTCAGAGGATGTCGAAATTGCGGCGTACGCTAAAGAGGAAGCAGTTGATCAAGATCTGGGATGATTTGGCGCATCGTGTTCTGGTGGTTATTATCCCGATCAACATTGAGTGTAAGGGAATGTGCTCCATGTTATGATTTTGGTCGAGTGTGGCCATTTTAGTACGGTTGCTGAATATGGCCTTAAAAAGTCATTGGGCGGCTTTTTGTAATGTGCATTTATGTGAATGTATGGTTTATTGAAAACATGCGAGTAGTCAATTCGTATTTCGTTTTCTGATTTGTCGCTATGTTTAGCTTATCCATTTTAGTTGCAGATTTTTCGGAGAATCTAATCTATGAGTTATGCGGATTTGCGTATATGAGCGATGCGACAAGTTTAGGGATCTCGTACTGATCTTCGATACTATGTCTAGAGATGTTAGAGACCAGTTTGTTGGGTTTACGGCAAGACCTAGGTTTAATCTCGGTTTTAAGGGGAGAGGTGACTATTCTGATTTACGTATCCTGTTGACGACTTCAACCTGATTCCATTTTGATCTTGGAATTGGTGTTAGATTTGCATCGATCCGGAACTGACCATCTCTCCAAAGACAATTTCTAAGTCGTTCAGAAGTGCTGACCAAAATTCTGGTTTTTATAGCGATGTTTATCCTTGTGTCGGATGTGTGAGAACCGATCTGATGAAAGGTTAGGTGACTAGTTCGTCCGTGGGGGGCCAATCGACGGGTTTGATATAGGTGCGGACGTTTGCTCTTTTTTTGGAGTATGTGTAAACTGTGTTCGTAGGAATTCTTAAATTTGTTTTCAGAAGTTTACGACGTCTTGCTTTTTCCGAAAGTTCTTTTTATCGTTCGTAGGTTTTTCATTTTGGAGTATGTCCGAAAACGTTTTTGTGATTTGTCGTAGGGCATACTTGCTCTTGCGAGTGAGGAAAGTGTTCAAGTTTTTGTTAATGGGAATTTCGTGTGATCCCTGTTTCCGGGTTATACGATGGTTTTTGTTATGGGATGTTGGGCTAGGAGGTGTGGTCGCCTTCCTTAAGTTGAGTTGTTTCTAGAGTTGACGAATCTGGTTCATGTTCTTCCGGAGCGTTGTCAGATTTTTCCGAAATGTCTTCGGTCGACACCTGAGTTATCTTCGTTTGTCTGGGTACGATCATTGGTGTCGTTGTGACCCGTCTTAGTTTATACTCAGTAAAGAAGCAGAGCCTTGCTTGTTTATGACATCCCCAGATTACGGATATTCCATGGAGCGTTGGGAATTGATGCCTAAGTGATAGGTTGACAGAACTGCTTTCATGGAATTTATCCAAGGCGTTCTGACGATCGCGTTGTGAATGACAGGATGATCGACTCCTGCAAATCAATGATTTTGGTGACTTTTTTTTGCCATGGCATGAAGTTGAATTGACTCGAGAATCATGGTCGTCGTGCCAAAGAATCTGGTGAGCGACTTTGGCGTCGGCGTGACTTCGGATAACTTGATGCCCATCTTGTTTAGGGTATCGTGGAAGATCACGTTTACGGTGCTTCCTGTGTCATCGAGGATCTGTGCGACCACAAGATCCCTTATGACGAGATTGATTACAAGACATTCATTGTAAGGGGTGTTGATTCTGACAATTTTGCTTTCCTCGAAGGTAATTACGTTTTTGGCGAATTGGAAGATGTTAAGAGATGATGATCGGGAATGTTAGCGCCCAATTCGGCCTTGCGATGATAAGCTTTGATTGCGGAAACGCTATCCTGACAGTATTGCGATCCTCCGATTATCATGTTCACTAGGCGGCGATTGGTTTGCCGGTTTTATCCTCTGGTTCTCTTCCACGCTTCCCTTTCGTCTGGGGACCTTGGGGTGCATTGTTTCCCTGCGGTGCTCGTTTTTGCTGGATATTTCTTACATCTGTCATGCGAGCAGTTTTGATGTCAATCTCGCTCTGAGAACTTTTCAGTTTGCCGTGGAGTGACCCTTCGTTCGGTGGAACTCACAAATGAATTCTTGTCGTAAGTGGTGTTTCGGGTCCAGGTATTACCTGATGTTTTTTCTCTTTTGAACGGCGGATTGATCGCGTAGTTATGCGCTCCCTGAAGGTCCTCTCCCTTGTGATGGACGTATTTGTCTCTGCGAGGGTTTTTCTTTTTTGAATTCTGTTTCGAGGGCGCGTCTTTTGCGGACAATTTTGCTCGCTTATGCTTTTGCGACTAAACTTTTATCTCTTCTTTGATGTTAATAAAATATGTGGCTTTGTGCAAGACATCCTGAATCGTACGCGGTTTTTTGAGAGCTATCCACTTTCTGAACTTGGATTTGTACCAGAGAGTTTTGCGGAGCGCGTCTACGACCACTTTGTCGCTGATGCCCCTGACTCTTAACATTACGATTTTGAATCGTTTCATGAAATCTTGGAGATTTTGTATTCTTTTTGATTGAGGCTCCAAAGATCGATATCGGAAGTTTTCCTATCCATGAACATGAAGTATTTTTTGAGGAACTCCGAGGAAAGTTGTTAGAAACTCACCATAGAGTTCTGTTTTATTCGAGAGAACCATTCGAGAGCTGGCCCATGGAGATGTTTGACGAAAAGAAGGCAGAAGCCTGCGTCTTTTTCACCTTCTCTTAGTCTTGACCTAGCCATCACAATCTGAAAGGTTTGTAAGTGTGCTTTCGGATCGGTGGTGCAATCGTACATCGGTATTTTAACTTTTCTGGGGTCTAAAATCCAGGCATTAGCTATGCGAGCTGTGAATGGATTTCTTCGCACCTCCTCGAGGAGCCGGTCGATTTCCGGGGCTGCGCTGGTAGATTGGTGAATTTGCGATTTCACCGCATGTATTTCAGCCATGGTTTTTTCGAGGGATTCGCTGAGATCGCGAATTGCGTATGAATCATCCTTAGAAGTTTTGTGAGGTTGTTGATGTTTTGCGTCCTATCGAGCGGAGTCGCATAATTAAATCTTCTTCCGCGGAGCTTGGTTGTTCCGCGTGGGAAGATGACTCTGGTTTTCGTAGTCAGGGTTTTGACCTGTTTTGCGAATGAGCTCGTTAGTTTGTCTTGTTCTTCCGAATATTTTTTCGAGAGTCGAGAACATCTTTTAATATTCTCGAATGCCACAGTGTTTTCATCAGCGTTAACTGCAGTGACGTTCGTTGGCGGAGCCTGCTCAACGTTTTCATGCGGTGAAAAATCATCACAAGTTGGTTGGTTTTTTTGAATTTAGTATTAATGCTTCTGAACTTGTTGTTCGACGTGAAAGAAATCACTTGTCCCCTCCTTCTAGCGCCAAACTATGGGAACTGAAATTTGTACCGTCAATTTCCGTTAGTTACGGAAAAATCAGAGATACCTCTAACTTTCTAGAGATCCCGGATTTCTATGAGTCAAACTATTTAAGATCACAGTACGAAAACAAATTTAAGAGTACTAAAATAGGGAAAATAAATCTTATTCCGAATCTTGTGAGGATGTTACATTCAAGCAATAGCCTAGGCCGTAAGAATAGTCAACGAATATCCTAGAACTAACGACAAAGATTGAATAACCTAATCGAGTCGCAGCTCAATAGCAAGAACGGAAAAATAATATAAAACCCTAGGTATTTCTGGTGCAAAAAGAGTTTAATTTGTCTTGAATTATCTCTTGATATCTCTTACAGAGACTTCATTCCTTTTCCGTCTTTCGTTCCTCTGCGGAAATCTTCTTTTCCTTAATGGATTCTTCTGCGGAAATCTTCATTTTCTGGATTTCTTCCATTTCTCTCCGGCTTGCAAGACAAGCTTTGACCGTTATTACGTTTGGGCTCCTTTCCCTTCTGGAATCGTAAGTGGGTCATGGTCGTTTTTTAGGCCTCGTTCGGCTATTTTACGGTTTAGGTGATTTTTACAATTCTTGTCGAGAAAACGAACTTTAGCGCAACAATACGATCGATACCTTTACGAAAAGGTTGTAAATAGGATGACATCGGTGTTTAAATTAACCACTATCATTTTACACATCTGTTTAATACGAAACGATTTCACTATTCTTTTGCGAGTCGTAGGAAATCATCGTACGAAAGGAACGAGTTTTACACTTTTTATTGCAAAACTTCAATGGAGACTTAGAATGATATGAAACAAGAGAAGATTCATTCAAATTGATACGAAGAACATGTGTGATTCATCTAGCCAGTTGACAAGACGACTTTTTTTATTCATCTCACCAACTGGTGAGATGAATTTCATGTGCAAATTCATCTTGCCAACTGGCGAGATGAACATATGTCCGAAAACGTCTCGATTGTTTGTATTTTAGCAAGATTTGTGCTTTCCGAAGAGATATACGAGATTAAAATGTTGATCCGAAGGTTGTGTGTTCGTCAAGGTTTTCTGTATTCCTCGGACATTCATTCTGAGTAAGCGTACCATCTTGCCTCGTTAAAACCTTAGTGATAGGAAAAACCCAACGGGAAAAAACCATTCTTGACTAAGGAAAAAAGAGTGCAGAGATCATTGCTTGGCAATTTTACGATTGTTGCTTGATTCACCGAAACGTGTCGTTTACAATCTTTTGGGAATATTGCAAATTTGGTTGGTTTGTTTCCCTGATCGAGATCGATGCGTATATCGACGTTTTTTGAACATTAATTTCATCTTGACAATTTTTGACCCCAACATTTGATTTAGTAGCTCTTTCAAACCTTCTAAACAAATAACAAAAAGGAAAGGAGACAAGGGATCTCCATGTCTCATTCCTCTCTGTGGAGTTATATACCCATATGCTTGGTTATTAATGAGGACAAAGTATTTTACTGTTTCAGTACAACACATAATAAATTTGATGAAGTACGAAGAGAAACCAAAAGTATACAACATTGTTCAGATATACCACCACTTTACTCTGTTATACACCTTGGACATATCAAATTGATAGCCAAAAACTCATTTCCTAAATCTGGATGAGTTTTCAAGACATGTAAAACTTCATGAGCTATGATTATGTTGTCTATAATAAGCCTCTCTGCTACAAAGGCATATTGGTTTTGGGAAATTGGATGAGGGGAAAAAGGTTGAAGCCTTCTGACCAAAATTTTGGATATTATCTTGTAAAACACTAAGCATAGGCTTATTGGCATGAGATCAACCATCTTCGAGGGGTTATTTACTTTAGGAATCAAATATAAGTGAGTCAAATTCCATTCAGATGGGAATACACTAGTTCTAAAGAAGCTCTGAATTTCTTTAGTAATGGTGTCTCCAACAATATCTCAATGTTGATGGAAAAAAGCTGATGTGATCCCATCAGGGCAAGGTGCACTATACGGATTGATTGAAAAAGATGTGTATTTAACTTCCTTAGCTAAGACACCTTTATCTAGTCTGGTCTTTATCAATTTTGTAACTCTTGGACTAAATATGCTAAATACTTCTTCCGCTCCCAGAGGATTTCATGTAGTAAAAAGAGATTGAAAATAATCCACTACAACTTCTCCCTTTGAACCTTCTCCTCTTTGTTCATTTCCATTGTGAGAGCAGAAACTCTCACACCAAATATATGAAAAAGTTTCAAGAACAGTTCAAAATATCTATGAAAATCTCTGTTTTATTGATCTATTCTCTCTACTACAAATTGTCTAAAGTTTACAAATGAATTGTGGAACCCCCTTCTCGTAGCTTCCCCTCTATTATTTATAGTCCTGGTGCATTTAATGCGGTCTCATTGATGTCATTTATTGCCGAGATTCTCTTTTGAATTCTCCTCTGTAACCACTGACCTTGTCATAAATACGGCGTGATTTCTGGTGAAGTGTGTTGACCACTTCTGCACGCATTGGATCAGCTCTCCTCATAAGCTCACCTCTCCTGACGAGATCAGCTCTCCTGACGAGCACACCTCACATGGAGAGATCAGCTCTCCTCTTTAGGAATGTCGTCGACAACTGTGTAAAGCTATCGATTGAACCTCCCTCGAGCTGGGAAAACCACTCAAGAGCTGAACCCGTCAGATTTTTGACAAAGAGTCTGCAGTATCCTGCATCTTTCTCTTCTTCTCTGAAATGTGTTCTGGTCACGGTAATCCTGAAGGTTGTCATGTACAACTTTGGATCTGAATTACCTTCATAAAGAGGGAGTGTTAGCTTTTTGGTGTCCCTTATCTGGGCTTCAGCAATGCGTGGGGTGAAAGGAGTCCTCTCAGTCTGCAATCACGCGATCAATCTCAGGAGCTACGCTAGCAACCCTATGGACTTTTGACGTCACTGCGAGGAACTTGGCATTCGCCTTATCAATAGATCTCCTGAGCGCGTCATAATCGCAATCTCTTTGATCATGTGAACTCCTTCTAGCATTTTCTTCGGCTCTCTATACAGAGCTTGGAGTGTGCAGCTCTCCAGCGTCTCCTAGAGTTCTATGGTGATCCTCGAATTGGTGGTTCTCATCCACTTGATAGCTACCTCCACCTCGCAGGTTTTCCTGGTTCTCAGATCTCCACTACGAATTTGGGATGCCCTCAGCTCTCCGCTCAGAATTCAGAGGAGCATTAGCTCTCCGATTCGTGTCTAGAGTGATCTCGGCTCTCTGCTGAACAATCGGAAGATCCTCAGCTCTCCGGCTTGCATCGAGAATATCCTCGGCTCTCTAGTTTGCACCTATGAAGTCCTCAACTCTCCGGTTCAGACCCAGAAGATCCTCAACTCTCTAGTTCGCGCCAAGAAGATCTTCAGCTCTCCGGTTCGGACCCAGAAGGTCCCCAGCTCTCCGGTTTGTGTCGAGAAGATCCTCAGCTCTCTGGTTTACATCCAAAGACTTCTCAGTTCTCTGCTGAGAGATCAGGATGTCTCCAGCTCTCCAGTTTGCGCCCAGGAGATCCTCAGCTCTCCGGTTCGCGCCTAAAAGATCCTCAGCTCTCCGGTTCGCATCCATAGAGCTCTCGGCTCTCTACTGAGAGAGCGAGAAGTCTTCAGCTCTTTTTTTCATGTTCAGGAGATCCTCAGGTCCCCGATTCGCATCTAGGGTGCCAATGTCTCTTGCATTCTCTGAGATCAAGACAACCGGCTCTACTCTCCCCCTCAGGTTCGTCAGAGCTCCAAGGCGCACCTCCAGATCCGACTGAACATTCGTCAAGGTCACGAGTTGGGTCGTCACATGCTCCTCGTGACTATTGAAGCGAGCGGTAAGCGCGTCGCTTAATTCCTTCTGCTTCTCAGCCGATGCCACTAGCATTGCGAGCATCATCTTCAGCTCAGCTAAGGAGTCCTGGTTCATGACTAAGGCCTCCTCATTCAGGGTAGGTTCATGCTGGTTTTCGATCTGAGCATCAGTTGATGTCTCTAATATTCTTCTGGAGTGGACGTTTTTCAGCAAATTCGCAGGGATATTTTTCTTCGGATCCCCACTGACGACGTCAAAATGTGAGAATAGAATATCTCACACCAGATTTATCAAAAATAATCTTAATAACAATTACGAAATATGAATTTTATTAATAAGTTTCTGGTTACAATTTTCTCTCAATAAGTTTATAAATGTTTTCCTCTCAAGAAATCTCTAATCCAAAATTTTGGCCCCTCTAAACTTGAGCTCCCCCACTCTTAATTATAGNCCCCCCCCCCCCCCCCTTAATGGGTTTTATGAGCATTTATGAGGCAGATCCTCCCTTTGAATTTTTCTCTATAACCGCTGATCTCGTCATAATGGAGGCGTGATTTCTGGCGGTCAACAAGGAGAATATTGACCACTTCTGAGCGTGGTGGATCAACTCTCCTCACGAGCTCTCGTCGCGAGCTCCCCTCACAAGCTCTCTTCGTGGGCTCTCTTCGCAAGCTCTCTTCGCGAGCTCTCTCCTCGCAGGCTCTCTTCGCAAGCTCTCCTCGTGACCTCTCTTCTCGGGCTCTCTTCTCGAGCTCTCCTTGCGGGCTTATTTCTTGTAAATGGGCTTAGGAAGCCTAATTACTTGGTGATCCAGATCAAGGTTCGAGAATCCGACTCGGGAGAATTTACACTCCCATAATTGCCCGAGTGAACTTGTTTCTATTTTGGTAGATGATACTAATGGATATGTTTGTCCAAGAAAAGTTTGTGTTTAGTTGTTATCATTTTTACTTTAACTAAATGGGAAAGTCTATTGTCTCTCCTGTTTTCCTCAAAAAACAAAAAGATGCAAACAAGTTCTATAAGTTCAAAATACTTGTATAACTGTGAAACTTCATCGTAACTTTAATATATTTATTTATGTCTCTCCTCTTTTAAATATGTTATCTCTGTTATAAAGGATTCATTTACAATATAATTAAACAAGATAATTACTATCAAACGTACGATATAGTTCTACCATGCTCTGAATTTTCGGCAAAACAAAAATAAAATCGATCGAAGCAAAATACATTGCTTCCTAAGACTTTTTATCGATAAATATTTGAAACATTATAATTTTCTAAGATTATCTATATAAATATCAAATTCCATTCCCATTAAAAAATGAAAATTTTCCGTAAATTAACTATATTGTACTTTGAAATTTTAAGTTGTCCAAACTCTCTAAACATTATTCTAACACAATTAAACCATACCAATTCTCTTCAGATCTTATTTGATGTTACAAAAAGTAAGATACGAAAATTATCATTAATAATCTGTTTAAAAAAAATAAAAAGATGTCAATTATTGTATTCCATTTTATTTTTGTTACATGATCAGTGGCACTTCCACTACATATAAACAATTTGTCATTTAACAAAATAATTAACTAGAAAAGTAACGATGTTTACACATAGAACTTGTTGGCTCCAATCTCTACTTCCAAAAAATTTAATCTAGTTTGCTATTAGTTTCCCGAACTCGATCCTTAGAGTTTCTTATATTTATAATTTTACCCCGTAATTACATAATCGAGCAGTCATTAGGGTTTTCGTCGCTGAACATTCCAGGATGAACGTTCATGTTTGGCTGCGAGTACGGCACGTAACTCTCACTCGCATAATTATATCCTGAACTTGGATAACTCTCAACTCCCATTGAATAACTTTGACCATACACGTCTCCTTCTTGCCAATACATCGGAACCGTCGAATATCCATAATAATCCATCTTATTCATCATCGCCACCGGCGCATCTCCTCCGCCGCTTTCCTTCTTCTCTCCTCCATCTCCGCCTTCTTTTTTCTTTTCACCACCGTCTCCGCCATCTTTTTTTTTCTCTCCAGCGTCATTTCCTTCTTTCTTCGCTTCGCCACCTCCGGCGGCTGGATTCTCTTTCTTTGCGGTGGGAACGGCGGCTTCCGTCTTCTTAACCTCTGCGGCTCCGTCGTCTTTTTTGGCGGGAAGAATAGGCTCGACGGTTCGCTTGAGTTTTTTAGAAAGGAGAGGCACGAGTTCTTTAACGTCCATTGTTCCCTTCACCGTCACCACGTCTTTGGCTCCGTCAATAGCCACCGTTTGGACCCCTAATTGTAATTATTATTAATTAATTAGTATAATTAATTTGTTTTCTTAAATTTTAGTAACTTTATTGGTTTATTTATCTCCTTACCTTTGATTTTCAATATGAATTTCTTGATTTTATGAATACATCCTTCACAATGTAGTCTGATCTTTAAAGCCACCGTGCTCTGAACAAACAAAAATTTAAACCAAATCAATAATCCACAAATTTAAAAATTATTTGAAGATGTAGCAACTGAAATGGTGATAAAAAAACTGTTTTTAATTCTAAATTGCTAACGTACGCCTCAAGATCGGCGTACACTAACAGAATCCTCAAAGATTGGCGTACCTCTTTGGGAGCTGCCGGAGCAGGAGGAGGAGCCGTCGTCTTTTGTTCGCCGTCGGCTTTCTTCTCTCCAGTGGCTACAGCGACGGGAACGGATCCGTCCACCTTCGGTGGTGACGGTGGAGGTGGATTGGCGAGTACTACTGTTCTCTTGATTTTCTCCTCCAACTTCTCCCGGAGTTTGACCGGATCAATCTTTCCGACCACCGTAAGCTTATTACCAACCATATCCGCCGTCACATCTTTCACTCCATGAAAGTGCTTCACCGTTCGCTTTATCTTCTTAACGCAGCCTTCACAGTGCATATCAAGTTTATAAACAAAAGCGACGGGAGCAGCCGGAGAGTCTCCTCCGCCGCTCTTTGGTTTGACATCAGCCGTCTCAGCTGAAACTCCGGTGACTGTCTTCTTCTCTTGTTCAACTTTAGCACCTTCTTGTTTCTACATAAACATACAATCAAATACATCAAGAAACGTTTAAATAATAATAAAAATTTCATAATCAAGCAAAAAGTGTAACATATGTAGTCACTAACCTCTCCCATTTCTTTTGTTGTAATTAAGTTATAGTATTTATGTTTTTTTTAATGTTGTAATTGAAAGATGAAGAAATGTTTGAAGGACATAAAAATGGAGGCAAATGTGTGTATTTATAGAGAAGATAGGTAAGTGTATATATACGTGAATATTATTATTGCTATTATATAATTAGTATTGAATTCTTTAGTGAAGTCAGCGAGAGTGGGCGTTTGACACAAATGATGGTAAGAGACACGAAGGCACCAAGTTTATGAATAAAATAAATATATGAGATTCAAGAAATATTTAAATGATTAATACTAATAATTGTTTTGAACAAATGTTTGAGATTTCGTAAAAGGTATTATTGCTTTTGGAAACAAAAGGAGTTTCATCTTTCAGCTTTTGACTACTCAATGAGTAGAGTCTCATTAATCGAATCTGAATCAGTTTAAGGTAAAATATACATTCGACTCATAGTTACGAAGATTATACATTCTGCTGTTGACTTGTCATAACAAAATAAACAAAGGATGCCATATTTGAATTACTATTTTGGATAAAGACGGCCTTTTTTCTTTTGCTTCTGAAAAAGGGTATTGGATAAAGTAATTGCGTACAAATCTTTTTAGATAAAAAAGCATTCTCTCTCTAAATTCTTAGCTTTCTCTCTCTAAACTTCCGGTTGCACTTCTCTTCAGCTGCGCTGTCCGTTTCTTCTTCTTTTCTTGTATTCTCGGCGTTTTCTCTCTTCTGGATCTCGTCTCCACCACCATTTTACACCGTCTCCGCCACGTTGGTCTTCTCCTTGCCTTGCATGTTTTCTTGCCGCCGCTGTTATATCTCGATTGGTTCCTCCTGGCGTTTCCTCTTCCTTGATCTTTCGAAGAACCGTTTTACTGTGGCGATTCCGTCACATTATTGAAGAAATACGGTGGTGGAGATTGTGGGAGCATGCATGCTTTGGTGTTCTCCAGTGGCGACTGAGTCGGCGATGGTTTCGGTGGCCCAGATCTAGTCGGTTTTGGGGGGGATTTTGGCGGTTACCTTTCTCTCAGGTGAAGCTCTCTTTCCGACACAGTTCACTCTTCGCCGCTACAGATGATGGAGTTGATTGGTGGTTGCTTGGAAATTCTAAATTCATGGTGGAGGGGATGGTGGTTAACGGCGATGGTGTGACTGTGCGGCGAGCTAGGGTTCTTTTCTTCCTGTTGGGCTGGTGCATGGGCCACTACCAGTTTCTAATTTTGTTTTTTGGGCCTGGGTTTGGGCTAGCCTTTTAGTTGGTCCAATCTCTTTATTTCTCTTATTGTTTATATTTTAGGTTAGTAAATGTCAACTTATTGTTATTAGTTAGAAAAATGCAAATCTGTATAGGTTTGTCTCCGGGACTGAAATCCTGTAACGGTTGTAAACTGTGTCTTTGGGATATGAGGGGATTGAATTGTCGATCTAGGAAGATATCTATTTCTAGTTTTCGTGGTCTCTTTCTGAGATTGTTCTTTAAACTCCGATACGGAGTAGTTGCGTCCTCTCTTTATGAGAGCAGTTGCCCAATTTGGACTTGTAATTTCTCCTTGATGAGATTTTATCTACTTTTTATGGGTTTGTATTTTCTTTAATTTAATACATTATGTTTTAAAAAAAAAAATTTCGTATTTTTATTTGATGGAGCCTCCGCTTCTGTCATGTTTTTTCCACTTTAATATAATTAAAAGCCGAGCGGTTCTTAAATTTTAAAAATCGCAAGATAAAATAAAAAATATGGACCAATATTTAAAATAAAATTTTGAAAATGAATCGATTTTTAAAATAAAATTTTAAAAATATAAAATGAGCTGCAAGTTCATGCTTAATCTACGATCGGCCATGATTAAAAGAGAAATTTAATACAACCTAAGCCCAAGATAATTACATGAAACTAAGCCCAAAAATATTAGGAAAAACTAAATCGGCAAGAACAAATTTTCAAATTCAAAAACCCAAAAAAGAGAAATAGATGATACAAACAAAAGTACAAAAAATAAAGCTCAAAAAGCAAACAACAGATACTCCGAATAATTAATTTCGAAACATAAATTTTCAGTTAAAAAAAAAAATAGTTTATATGTGTGCTATTGTTTCCCACAAATATGTATATAAAAAACTATTTTTAAAAATTGTTTGCACCAGCTGATTTAAATTCCAACACATATTCTTTTCTCCAACTTCTTACAACATATTTAAAATTCTTTCTGTGAACTATTTTTTCACACATTATTTATAAGAATTGCGTACTTTTATTGATATTTGTGGTAATTTTAAGAAGGCAAAACAAACTATGTGGCACCTTGATACCACATTTTGTGTTAAATTAATCTGACGTGTATGCAATATTTCTATAGTACAAAACTCACATTGTTTATTTGTCAAGTTGTTTGACCATTATATATTTGTATAGTACATAGAAAAAATTATAGATATGTGTGAGTAATATGCATATATTAGTAAACTACTAGCTAACATTGTGCATCTATTGATTATTATTGATATATGCACATTTTTATGTGCATGTTCTCGAGTATTAAGAATGTATTTTCCACGTTTTGTTGTAATATACTATTCTTTCACTTCACCAACCAATGCGTATACACTAATATACACAATTCGTAAGCTCCTCGTAGAGCAATTATTGATTAGGATTATTGAACTTGAGTGATTAACTTTAGTGTTAGTAGGCTTCTGCTCGATGGAAGCTGTATAGAAATAGACACATCAAAGAACTAGCTTACTAAATTATAAATCTAAAATGTGACATTATTTTTAACTGGAAAAAAATATAATTAGGAATATTACACTTAAACATAAATTATTTTGACCAACATAACAATTTTTTTTTAGTGTAAATTAATAAGCACCATACAGATTTTACTATAGCAATGTCAATTATAGTTGGCAACGTGAATGTTTTTGTGAGTTAAAATTAAGTATCCAATTTCTAAATTTCTAATATTATAGTTCGAAAATTAATCTAAATTTTGATCTGTATCTCCATCTCCTGATTATTACAGGAAAAAAAGACTTTAATTCAAAAAATATATTTTCAACTGAATAAACAGTAAAAAGGTATAAGAAAAGTTAAAAAAAAAAAAAAAACATGTATTAAAGAGTTGCGTAACTCCGTTCCGTTACCTCTTGTAGCGGTCTATTTTTGTGAACATCATGTTTTATTGTATTTTGTTGAAAAGTATTTTTATATGATCATGTGTGACGTAATACCTTAGATACATATGATATTCACATAGAGTTTGATTGAGAACTTTCTTTTTCTATATTTAGAAGTCCCTAATTCGTTAAGTTTCTTGTTTTTTGATACTCAATGCTTGTGTCAAATATTGTGTAACCACGTACAAATAGATTTCAGAGGATGTTGGAATTTAGTAGATTCAAAAACGATTATTCGGTACCGACCAAAAAAAAAAAACGATTATTCGGTAGTTGGTGAACTCATGTTTTAAGATTTTGAATATGAGAAATAGATTTTCCAAATTAGTTATTTTCAAACTATAAAACTTTTGAATATATGTTTTAAATTTTTGAAGTCATGGTATTGGATGAATATATGTTTTAAATTTTTGAAAAACTGCTTGGGTTTCACCTTCCAAATAGATGAGTCAATTGTCGGCGAGCTCCTCTTACCTCATAGTCTCTAACCGCCTTTTGTCCTTTTCCCCATCTCAATCGGTTTTTACGGGAAGTCAGCGAATTTGAAATTTCCAGCGGCAGAGAGATCTAGCCATCTTACTTTTTGACGCTAAAATTTGGAGGATGGTAAATTCTAGATGGGAAAATCTCAAGGTGGTCCTATTCATGCCTCCGAAAGTGAAGGTCGCATTTTCTCATGTCGGGGGTGCGGGGACAACAACCACAAACCACATGAGAAGCAGTGTCACCAAATCAAAAGGAGTTTGGACTATCTCAGACCGCCAAAAATCTACTTTTCCTTTCTAGAGCAAGTTGTAGCTTTGACAGTTACCCACCTCCTTTCTCCCTTTCGTTTTCGGTGGGCGATAGTGAAGTGTTATCATTGATACTTAAGACCACCGCCGGGTCATCTGATTTTTTTACGGTGAAGTTCGCAAGTTGACGATTGATATACTTGTATTTTAGCTTATTTATAGCTTTGTTTTGCATCTATTTAGGTTAGATTCATGATCATTTAGGTTAGTATTGGTGCATTTACATATTCATTTTCATATTTCAGGTGATAGAGACCATGGATACAAGTTATGGATCAAAAGGAGGTTCAAAAAGTGAATAAACGCTCGAAAACAGGGCATATCGGTCACCACATCGGCCAAAAACAGAGCATCTGACCGATGTGAAGATGAAGAAAAACCAGGAGCACCTATCGGTCAGCACATCGGTCAAGGTCTGACCGATCGGTCAAGGTCTGACCGATATGGCCACATCGGTCAAGGTCTGACCTATATGGCCACATCGGTCAGGCACATCGGTTAGCCTTGACCGATGTAACCGGCTGAGTCAACATTTTTCCTCTCTATTTTGACTTTTTGACCCAATTTTAATGGGTTAACCCAAGTGTTTTAGGGTTAACCCAATGGATATTAGCTTTACTATTTAAGCCTTTACCCTAATTCTTAGGGGGTTTAAAGCTTTATTTTTCCTAAGAACATTTGTAATCACTTTTGATTTTCTCATCTATTTTGAATTTGATTTCTTGTTTTGATTTTTTTTCATTCTCAAATCTACTTCTAATCATGTTTATTCACAAATCTCTCATAAG
>OVBE01005015.1:0-22598 GCA_900406425.1 Iberis pinnata | reverse complement strand
TTATATCTCCATATAAATACTCATGTAATCACTCTAAAAAGGGAGGTGAAATTCTTCGAAACTTTGACCCACATAATCTAAGACCTAAGACTATTTGTTAAGTCTTGATTCAACATTAATAAAAATGATTTTAAATGGTATCATAGACTATATTGTAGAATAAGTATCCAAATTCCTACTTAGTTAGAAAAGTATAGTTTTGTAAGTTCATAGTTTAAGTTTAAAATATAAAAATTAGATTAAACTTTTGGTAGAGAGCAATTTTTTTTTATGATGTTTCTAAATTAGTTAGAAGTACGAAATAATTTTAGAACTAAATTTGATGAAAAAAAAAGAACTAAACTTATTATATTTTGAAAAATCTCCATTAATTTTATATACTGACATTTATATTTGAAACAAAAGTTGATTATGATTTTTTTATCTACTATTTTATTGTAAAAATCTTGTTAGATATACCAAAATTATAGTATCTTACATGATATATACTTTATTATGGCAGATAAAAGTTGAATAGACATTTTTATCTAATTAAAAGAGTTGCTCTTGTGGCATATGATTTTTTTAACACCATTAAAAATAGATAGAGGTTTTACAAGAACAGAGCCTTAAGACAGGCCCAAAAAAACTACTAAACCGAAAAAAGCTAACAGACAGAGGAAAAAATCTCATTGTTGAACACAGCTTGGAGCCATTCCAGGTAACCGATTGCAACATAGGATCCCAATATGTTAATTCTTGTGCCGCTCCTCGCAATGAGACTAGCTCCTCTATTAGTTGCAGAGATCTCTCTATGTTATCTCCAATACGGTAAGGCCCTCAAAGCATTATGAGTTGAGTTCGTGATGCCAAAAAGGATAGGACAGTATTCAGGAGATATTAGTGCATTCATCATCATCGCATAATCAAAAGCGAAAATTACTTCTCCCACATTGATGAGAGACCATGCTCTCTATGGTCCACATCATGCTGTTTTGAAAGAGCTGTTGTTTGGACTCCATGTTTTTGAAAGCTTGTCTGCTATGTAATAGAACAATCCCTTGGTAGTCCCTTAAAACCCATGATGCTCCACCTAGTCTTGTATTTTGGTTATAAGACATACCTATGTTGCATTTTAGCCAATGTCTTGGAGGTTTCTTCCACGCTCTCCCACTAATACCATGCATTGGAGGTTCCCTAGTTTGTTCAGATTTTTCTTCATGCGCCTTTTTCCATGCATCTTCTTCTTCTTGTACTTTTTGTATGACTTGTATAGGAGAAAATGATTTATCTTCAAATAAGCATTGGATCATATTTTTCCAAATGTACCAACACAACCATGGAGAAATTCTTCTATATTCTTCAGGCCATGAAACATTTTTGAAGCCTGCAACAAATGGTAAATGTTAGGGTAGACAGATTTCTCATCAAAACCTCCTTGTGGATATAAGAAATCCGATAAAGCCCACAATTGTCTCGCGATAGGGCACGAAAACATAAGGTGAAAAGCTGTCTCAGTCTCATGGCCACAAAATTGGCATATTATGTCCACTTTCATTCCCTTTTTTGCGAGGTTTGCTCCAACCGCAATGGCACCTTTCAAAACTTTCCACAAAAAGTGTTTGATTTTAGATGCAATATTTAATTCTCATATTCCTTGTTTAAGTGCATTCAGGGAAGGCTGGAAGGAAGCTTGTGGAATGGCTTCTTTGTGAAATAAAGAATGAGCTAGTTCATAACCCGATTTAACCGAATAAGCTCCTGAAGGTGACTCTGCCCAAATCCAGTAATCGTCCCTCTGGAGAGAAGGTTGTTTCCTTTTAATCTCACAAGTGTCTGCGGGATAGAACTAGTGATGAAGAAGATCCATATTCCATCGAAGCCCATCACTTGAAATTAGGCTATTGACCTTCATATCCAAATTAATAAAACCTTGTTTTATCAGTGGAGCTCTATGTGTTTTACCTTCAGCAATCCATTGTTCTGTCCAGACCAGAGTTGATGTTCCATTCCCCATTCTCTTTTTTATGCCTTGGTTGAGTAGAATCTTTCCATGACAGAGACTTCTCCATATGAAGGATGGTTTGTAACCTATCTTAGCCTTGAGAAAGCATTTTGTCTTGAAATAGTTTCTCTTTAGCAATATGACAGGAAAACTATTTAGGTTATTCATCAATCGCCAACATTGATTTGCTAGTAATGCTTGATTAAAGCAAGAGATATCCCTATAGCCTAATCCATCCAATGCTTTAGAAAAACACAGATCCTCCCATTTAATTTAATGCATTTTTCTCCAATGAGCTTCTTGATTCCACCAAAAATTTCCTATTACAGAGGTCAATTTCTTGCATGTACTCTTTGGAATCCGAGGCTACTGATTGTACGAGGGTATGTTTTCCTCCCTGCAATATATAACGTTAATACCATGAATCCATTCTTTGCTCCATTATTTTTCTTACAAAATCCAGCATCTTTATCTTTGAACCACTAAAAGTCTCTGGTAATCCAAGTAAGAGCCTAAGCCGCCTGTTGCACTAATGCCAAGAACCTGATGAACGGGTTCTAGTAAATCCGTGCGCACATTTTTACCGAAGGTAATGGCAGACTTGTCTGTATTTATAAGTTGGCATGTTGCTCTTTCATATTCTTAGAAGATAGTTAAGATGGAGGAGGCTTCTTCGACAGTAGTCCTGCATACTAGAACACTATCATCAACAAATAAAAGGTGAGTAACGCTAGGGCATGTTGACGTAAACTGGAACCCGTGAATCTGTTCTGCCATCTCAGCCTTTCTAAAGAGATGTGTCAGTCCTTCTGTACACAGAACAAAGATGAAATGAGAGATGAGATCTCCTTATTCAATTCCCTGAGATGGCACAATGGATCCATGAGGCTGCCCATTGATTAGGATTGTGTAGGAGACAGATTTTATGCACCGCATGACCCTATCAACCCAAATATGGTGAAAACCCATTGCCTTGAGTAAAGCTTCAATGTATGTCCATCCAAGCCTATCATAGGCTTTAGACATATCACTCTTTATAGCCATATGTGATGACGATATCTTTGGGTGGGATCTCAGGGTATGGACAATCTCATGGGCAACAATTATGTTATCAGAAATCCATCTCTTATTCACAAAGGCTGACTGATGCTCACACACTAAGGATGGTAGAAGGGTTTTCAATATGGCCGATATCACTCTTGTAATAATTTTATATGAAATTGTACATAAGCTTATGGGCCTCAGGTCTTTCATTTTGGTAGGGTGATGAGTTTTGGGCATTAAGCATAATTGAGTAAAGTTCCATTCTTCTAGAAAAAGACCCGTCGAGAAAAAGTGTTGTACTTCTTTAGTAATGGCTGGTCCGATTATATCACAATAAGTCTGGAAGAAGAGAGCTGTGAAACCATCAAAACCCGATGCAGTGGATGTCTTAAGTAATAGCACAACCTACCAGACTTCATCTTCGTTTACCTTAGCCATAAGTGATTCATTCATCTCAAGAGTGACTCTGGTTGAGAAATCATTGAAGAAAAAAGACAAATTGGTTGGGTTGGTGGATTGGAACAATCTTAAAGTAAGCAGTGGCCATCTCTCCCTTGGCATAATCTGATTTTTTTTAACACCATTATTGTCTTCTAGCATTGCCAATATGTTTCTGTTCCTGTTCATCTTAACCGAAGAGTGAAAGAATTTTGTATTTGAGTCACCTTCTGTCAACCATTGTATCCTTCTCTGTTGTTCCAGAATACTTCTTCTTATTTGAAGGTGATGGTTAATTCTTTCCTTAGTGCTCTTATTCTGTCTCCATTTAGATTGAGTGATGATAATTCCAGGTCCAGCTCTTCCGTAAGATGCTTTGTATGTACTTGAGAGTTGGATTGGTTTGTCTTTTTCCATGAACTCAGGGCCTTCGTAACTTATGAATCTTTTGGTCAATGGATATATGGTGCCTAGGTCTTCATCTCTTCACCAGCTAGTCATGATAATTTCCTGAATACCTTCCTTCGTTATTAATCTTTGACCAAATATAAATCTGGATTGATGAAGTAACGAAAGATCATGTAGGCATACCATAACTAGCCTATGATCAGATCCAATCATTTCCATGAAGGATTGAGATGCAATGGGAAATCAGGACATTGGAAATTTCCAAAGGTGAAGGCATCCTTAAGGATCCAGGAAAAGGACTTCCTGATTTCAACCCTCAACCCGAACGTGTACCACCTCTCAAGCCACCTTCGAACAATCCAATCTCTGAAAAATACTTGGAGCCTCAACTCAAAACCTTGGGAATCAAGAATGGAGACCAAGTGTTCTTACTCAACAAAAAGTCCAAGTACTATCTGGGAAACATGGATCCATTGTGTTCAACGACCTTCATGATCAAAGAGGTGCTTTCAGAAGAAGACATCATACTTGCTGTAGAAGTTGATGAAAAACCAAAGTTGAACTCGAAGGCTGATAAGAACTACGATAAGGGAGCTTTCTGAGAAAAGACCTCGGTTCTCTTCGGAGAACTGTCTCAAGGTCACTAATCTCAAAAATAGGAAGTCAAGCTTAGTGACTTAAAACAAGCTCACTTGGGAGGAAGGCCCATGTTTATCTTTGTACATATTTCAATTTCGATGTTTTTAAATTTTCAGTACTTGACTTAATGCAATCTAGTTTCATCTTGTTTTGGTGTCTTAGGTACTTAAGGATTGAGTTTCGGGAACCTTGCAATGAGAAGAGGAATGGGACATGGTGGATATGCATTTTCAAAATAATGATCAAGTGAGAGGATGATGGGATCAACGCGTTTGCAACAAAGTAGATCGATCTGTTTACGAGCCGGGATCGATCTACCTTACTGTCGGGATCAATCCTTATAAACCGTGATAACAACATGAGATCGATCCACACGCTCAATGCCGGGATCGATCCAAAACGGGACGTGATCGATCCCACTCGACAACCATCGATCCCGACTTGTAATTTGGAGATCGATCCGCACACCAACCCCAGATCGATATATGTGCTCAAAACGTCATTAAACCGTTTGTTGGAAATGCAAATCAACCCGAGCAAAACTAGCACATTCAGACCAAAAGGAGTATTGGTTTAATCAGAACAAGCCTCATCTCACTCGAAGACGAAAATACACCTACGTCATCTATCTTACACAACCGCTACCAAGGAGATGTTTGTGCAAGCTTTTCAAGATTCCCTTACACAGCCCGCACCCCAATGTTCCTGCTTTGATCCCCCTCCACATACACTAACTTTTCTCCTCCACCACAACCTTCCACTCACCACACCTCTGTATATAAGGGAGTACCTCTAACTTCTTCTTTCACCCACTTCAAAACAATATTCTATACAAACTCTTTTGTTTCTCTAAGGTATTTCATCAAGTAGCATTGCTTTAAAAAGAATTTCTCAACAAGATTTCAACATTGCAAAAATCGGTTTCACCCCCTTCACATTTTCGAACTTCATCTTTACTAATCAATTTCGCTTTTCATTTTGCAAAACTTTTTTTATTCTTTCTTGTATAAAAACGTTTTGGTTAAACCAATTTCATGTTTATAAAATTAGATTTAAACTAAGGCCGAAGAAGGAATATCTAAACTATTTCTATTTCATTGAACTTGTTAGGAGTAGCTTGAGTACCAAATCTGATTTTTTTTAATGAATATGCAATACTTGTTGAACTCTTTAAGCACTGGGACAACACTCACACACCTTTTCTCTGTGTGGACCTTTTATGAACAAAATGCCGGCCAACCATCAAGTGGGACATTCGGAAGAAGAGATATATGGGAAGTTGATGCAGCTGGACTTTACGGGATCAACGTTTCTCGACCTTGAGACCCTGAACACTCTTGACATCCGAAGAGAGGTTCAAGACATGTTAGGACAAATGATGATATCGAACATAGTCAACCATAACCATGACGCATACCGGGAGGAAACTTGCATGTTCCTTGCATCTCTACGAGTAGTCTACTGTTTCGATGACAATCCTATTGATGACACCTTTNTTATAACTTTCAAAACGTTAGATGGGGAAACAAAGAGAGTAACTTTTGGAGACCTATGGGAAATCTACGGTTTCATGTGGATGAAGTACCATTCGAATAATTTCGAAATTGCTGAGGAAGAAGTAGAGTTCGTCTGGAATGAGATAGCAGCAGATACCTTTCAAGAAGGACATACAAAAAGCTATAGCATCCGCCACCCAACCATAAGATACGTCCAACAGATCCTAGCACATTCATTCTACGCTAGGAAGGACACTAACACAGTAGACAAGCAAGAACTAAGGTTCCTGAGAATCGGTGTTGCTCGCCGGTTACGCGACTCCTTACACAATCAACATCTGTTCCCCAACTTAAGTCGGCTTCAACCTTGCTCCCTCAAACTGTTCTTAGAGGGACTTTTGGGGTACAAAAATATGGCTTTGGATACGGAAGGACCAGACGGACCAGAACTAAGCATCGGAGGGTGGATAACACCAATTTTCAAGAGACTTCGGATACGACCTAGAGGACGCATCTACCCATCGAGACTGATGAACATGGATTACCTGGTGGAGACGCGATTCATAATTGGAAGTCTCGACTCCCGATTTTGCTACTTATACGAGCCGTTGGGATATTGTCAGAATTTCTGTAGGATTTTATCATATTTTTTGTGGTACTCCTAATCTCAATCTCAGTGCAAAGAAAACTTCCATGTTTAAGGTTACATATTTTTTATGTAACGAGAAGATCCAATACAAGCAATCCATCTAGTTCCCTAGACTCTACCAACTTTAAGAGGATCTCCAACGCATTCTATTATAGAGTAAAACTCTATTTTTCAGTAAAATATTATATATCCCAACTCTATTTTTCACTCTAAAATTGATTTTTTATCTTCACTCTATAAATGAAGTAACCCTAATCTCTACTCTATTTTAGAGTGGAACTATTTATTTACAAAATGATCATTTAATTGTTATATCTTTTGATATTTTTACTTATCAATTTAATTTTTCGTTTTTAATTAATAAAATAAAATAAAAATCAATTATTTAATTGATATAATAAATAAAAATAACTTAAAATTCAAAATATATAATAAACAACAATATGAAATATCACTTCAACTTGTTTTAATTGCTCATTTGTGAGAAAAAATCACTAATGATAATAACTTAATCAAAAAATAATGTTATGTTTTATTATTTTGTAATGCAATATAAATATTTTATTTAAATAATATTATGAACTCTTGTTATTTCTCTAAAAAAATAAAATAATTGGGATTATTTTTCAAAGTTTACAAATATAAAATATAATTGACAATTAATTTTAAAGTGAGTATAAAAATTATTTGGAATATTAACTCTATTTTAAAGTTAGTTTATAATAGAGTGAAAAATAAAGTAATGGTTGAATAGCAGCCAGGAAAAAAACACCTAATTTGATTGGTTCTTTGAGAATAAAAAAGTAAAGAAAATATCTTATTCATTCAACGTTTAAATATATATACATTAGAAATCCATCAGTGTTTAAACTAACCAATGTTTGATCCTATAACAAAGCACGCGATAGCTAAACAGAAACTCCCAGTACATCTCTAATACAAGAAGCTAAATAGCCTAATAAGAATGTAATTTATAACAAAATGATTATAAAGTTTTTATTTTATTTTTGTACTCCCTTTTTTGTGGTATGATGATTTAGAGCTCATCATTGGTACGACTTGAAGGCCAACAAGATGATGATGTGCTAAGACTCTCGAGCCAGACTTCATCAGCGAGAAGTGAGTTCGAGTCGTTGTTTCTATGCCACGACCAATGTGCTCGCTTTCCGTCTATAACCTTCAACCTCCCATGTCCAAAGCTCGATTCACGGAATAATGATAGAGGTGAAGGAGGTTTCTTGAACCTAAAATTCAAAATATACAAAAAAATAATTAATATAGCAATTTAATGAGTTTCTTGAATTCTGGAATTTAAAATATAAAGCAAAAATTTCGAAGTAGGGACAAAATATAAAATTAAATATAGATTAATTATTATGTGAGTGACATACGATAATGCAAGGCCTTCTCTATTGCCTCCGTCGCCGATGGTTATGTAGATTGGTCCACATGGGTCGGCCTTATTGTCGTATACCCGTTTCTGCATAAACATTAGTAGTAAACGTATATATAATGAATAATTTCACAAACCTTTAATATTCTAAGAAACATTAGACACTTTCAATTTCAATTGTTTCAAAAAATATAATTAAAAATGTTTTTCTTTTCCGATATACAACAAAGAATTGAATTTTAAAAAGTTATAATCAAATTGAAATATATATATATATATATATATATATAGTGTATAAATATAGTTTTTAAGCTATTTTGAATTAAATTTTTTTTAACTATTTAAAATTTGTGATGCTATGATATATCTAGAAATATTTAAAATTAGATGATATCCCGCGCTATGCGCGAAAATATATTATAAAATAAAAGTATGACTTAAATTTAATGTATTATTATATTTTTTTAAAAAATAATGATTATAGAATTTGTCGGCTATATTTATATTAATACGAAGTAAAAATGTGATTATTTTGTAGAATATATATAATTTTATAACATATATTATATTTATAGTCTTAGTAAATATATTTTCTCAGAAATTAATCTAAAAATAAATTTTGTAAACTAAAATACAATTAAAAATAAATTTGCTAAATAAAAGGAGAAAAATATCTTGGTAATTTTTTAAAATCTAGATAATGTATCTATAATTAAATTACTAATGGGATATCATGTAATTTGTTACAAACTTAAGGTTTCTTTTTAAAAAATCTTCCTTTTAATATACATGTGTAAAAAATATATTATATTTGAGAATCTCTGTTTTTGATTACTATTTCTTCTTCGTGACATATTTGATTTATATATTGAATTGAGTTATTGATTTTTGAAAAAGAAAAAGAGAGATCAAATAATGAGGATTGATGACTTACGAAACGTTCATAAGCATGAACGTGGCCAGCGAAAACAACGTCGACTCGAGCACTAAAAAGCAAAGCTTCCATAGATTTCCTCATGCTCTCTCCTTCACCTTCATGTGCCTTGTTCGTATTGTACCATGGCGCATGTAGCAACACCACCACCCACGGAGTCTTTTTCCGGTCAACCTTTCTCAAAACACACAAAAAAGTTCGATTTTCAAAAATTAATAGAATTTTTAATAAATGTTACGTACTAATAAATGATGTAAATTTATACACTTGTCTTTTGGTAACTAAAAAAAATGATTCCTCTCATTTTTTTCTTTTTCTTAAGGCGGGATGAGCCAAGCCCATGTAGTAGTGCAACGCATAGACAACTCGTGAAAACTCAGATAGCAAACTATTTTAATTGGCTTTTCACTTAAAAAAATAGAGTTAATATCGTAACTAAAAAAGTATATCATGAACCGCTTATACTAACCTTTGCTAGATCGGACTGGAGCCACTTATACTGATCAGAATCAGAGTCAAAGTCGGTGTAAGAACCAAGCATAACCGTGTGGACACCGACTACATCAAAAGAGTAGTATAAATTGGACTTAGAGAGACTCTCCTTGTAAGGCATGAGCCATCTCGCATTATACGACTTGAATGTTTTGTGTTCAATAATTGGGAAGAATTCAATCTCGTGGTTTCCCTCAGTAACCATCCATGGACGCTGGCTCGCTTGTGGCTCGACTAGGCGGCCAAATGAGTCCCAAAGTGGCTGGTGAGTGTCGGCGTATGATAAGTCTCCAGGAAGTAGAAAGACGTCGTAGTCTTTGCTCTTTATTTGACGTAATGTTGCTGTTGTCCATTCGGTTTGGCCTAGGTCACCTTTAATGTCACATCATAAAACCGGTCTTAAGTTAGTCTATTGGAAATTAATTTCTTTCCTTAACCGGTATGTACCGGAATCTAACATATTGACGTGTGAAAATAGATCAATAACATATCTAAACCCAACTTGTTATTGGTTGAGTATTTAATGCGTACGATACAACTCAACTAGTTTATTTATTCATGGATTGATATATGGTTCAAATATTAGTGTCGATAAGAAAGTTAATATCATAATTAACAATATTTAAAACAATAAACTAATTTGTCTTATTAACCTGATCACTAGAAAAAAATATCTAAATTATGTGAAATATCTAACAAAGTCCCACATTAGAAACTAAATAAAAAGAGAATTTAATATATAAAGAGGCGCCTAACTCTAATTAATACGAAGTCTTTTGGAGAAAAAACCAAAAGTAAATCTATGCAGGCTAATCACTTATGCGCAATATAGACAATATCGTACTAATCGAATAATATAGAGTTGAACATAGGCTTTCATAATCTCAACAAAATAAGAGAGTTTGAAGAAATTTACCAACGATGGCGAATTCAATCGGAAATTTTGAGGGAGGAGTCTTGAAAGAAAATTCAGGACCGTTGAAACCGCAACGGTAATAGTAAGTGGTGTTAGGTTGAAGAGGTCCGATCTTGACGTGGTGGATCTTGCCGGAGCTATAGAAGAAGTATTTGTAAGAAGTTGATTCTCCGGTGGCTTTTCCGTCGTACTTTCCCGACTGCTTACCGTATTCGACCACAGACTCCACGTTCTTGTCTTCCGTTATGTATGTTACTCTCATGTAGTCCTTACCCGCCAATGATACGTGCACCTTTTCATTTATCAAATATAACCTCAAACCTTTATCTGCTAAAACTAGAGAATTCTCAAAAATACAATAATTTTAAGTTTAGTTTCAAAATTATTATATACAATTCTAATTATTCCATAAATACTATTAATATACTTTTTCCAAATATATCACATTTTAAATTAGCTTTAAATTTTTAAATTTAGACTCTAAAATTTTCAAAACTAAAATCTAAAACTCTAATTAGTGAACCCAATGCAAATATTTAAATTCTGAATTCTTAAGAGATTAACACACACATATATATATACATATATATATATATATATATAATTTTTAGAAAAAAAACATTTTAATGATACTTCTTTTGGAATAATTAGGAGTGTGTGATATTTATTGAACGTAAACTTTTTTCTAAATATATTTCATGGAATTACTCTTACAAAATATTAAAATGTAATATTGATAGCCGTCATAAATATTTAGTAGGAAGTACAATCTTGTCTAAACCATGGAGTTATAAGATCAAAATAACTATAATTCGTTACATACAAATATATAATAGTAAAAATCAAACAAGGCGATGATAGAATATGAAAACTCTAATCTTATATCATAATAATTAGCAAACATTGGAAGCTAAATTTATTTGTGAGCTCATATAAATAACATAACCTTATAGATCAAAATGCAAATACATTATGTTTAACAAGTATATAAATCTCACATTCCATTGGAAATATCAAATATATACGAACCTGTTGTGGATCGGACTCGGAGCGGTCATGAGAGACATAAACGATGGGACGAGGCGGCTCACGGCTAAGTTCCGGCACATCGGCTTGTGATATGAACGGACACAAGAACAAGATAGTAAAGCTAATAAAGAGACCAAAACGTTTCATCTGATTGTCTAAAGAAGTAAACTTGATTGATTGAGATGAAGAAGAATCAAGAACGATCTCGTTGACGTTGTAATAATAATATGAAGAGATCTGTCAATGTTCAGGTCTTTCTTTTTTATACTTATCATCTCGTTAGCTATCGCGTCAAGTTACTAATTTGTCTTTCTTTTTTTTTTATATTTATTTTCAGTTCCAAAAAAATAACATATCTAATGTTTCTGAGTTTTGCTTGCAGCTTTCTATTAATTAAAGAAAAACGATTAGAAAGTCAATGCTTTGAATTGTTTAAGTATAATGTTTTCGTAACCTTAAAGAATATAGATAGACCCAAGAAATGAGAAATGTTTAACTTGAATATTTAACTATAATGTCCTCCGTGTATTCATCGAAATCGTACCGACCTTGGCAAATTATTCTCTAACAATACGTGAGTTTGTTTCCGTGTTTGAATCTCTTCAAATATGAGATATATAAATTATTTCTTTTATTAATCAAAAATAGTATCGTGTTTTAAATTCATTAGAAAATTTGATGATTAAGCTAATTGATTAATATATCATTTATGCTAGCGAAAGATTAATGGTATCGATTTTCAACTTTAAATTAGAAGGAATAAAAAACAATATTGTTAAGATGATAATAAGCTATTTGAAGAACTAAATACGATGACAATTGATATATGACATTTTTTGACAGAGACGTAATTAATTACTAACACTTAAATAGCTCCATTGGACGAAAGTGAAAAAGAGATGGAGGCGACTAGGGTTTTATCGGACGGTAGGGTTTCTTGTGTGGATGACGCTACGATGGATGAAGCTGATGTTGATCGACCGGTAGGTGATCCCCCGGATATGCGTGGTACTTGGGCGCAGCGTGTAGGTCGAGTATCGACCAAGTTTCTGCCATCTCCTGAGACATTGATGGGCGATGAGTTTGTTAATGAAAGACTGAAGATCTCTTACCCTAATGGTGAGACAGGTGAACCTGTTATTACTGTAGGGGATGATGTGATGAAGGTGATGCATGGCTTGTGGGAAAGGTGCATAATCGTTAAAGTGCTAGGGCAAAAGGTGTCGTTAGTTAACCTTATAAGGAAGCTTCGTGAGTTATGGAAACCGTTGAGTGGTATGCACGTAATGGATTTACCAAGAGGTTTCTTTATGATAAGATTTGAGGATGAATCGGAATTTATGGAAGCTTTGACTGGAGGGCCGTGGAGAATCTTTGGCTGCTATTTGTTAGTTCAAAGATGGACACCTGATTTTGATCCATCTCATGATGATATTGTTACTACACCTGTGTGGGTTCGGCTTATGAATATTCCCGTTACACTATATCATAGAGCTATACTAATGGGAATAACAAAGAGCATTGGTAAACCGGTTAAAGTAGATGCGACGACTGTGTGTTTTGATAGAGCTCGCTTTGCTAGGGTTTGCGTGGAAGTGAATTTGAAGGCTCCTCTTAAGGACTCAGTGGTGGTGAATGGAAGGAGATATTTAGTTGCTTATGAGGGGTTGCTTCAAATCTGTTCTAAGTGTGGTATCTATGGGCATTTGGTGCAAAATTTCCCTCTACAAGAGGTTCGGGACCAATCTGTTTCTGTTATCACTCGTGACAATCAGGTTTCTAAGTCACTTAACGTTGAGAATAGAGTTGATGAAGAGGGTTTTACTTTGGTGAGAAGATCGTCCAAGCGTGTTGAAAAAGTTTCTTCTGTTGGGAAGGAAGGAGGTGGTAAGAAAGCAGGTCCGTTGAAAGATTTGAATCATGGGACTCAGCTTGTTGATGTAACAAACACGACGGGTAAGCAAGGAGGAGAAGGTTCTAATAAATTTGATAGTTTGACAAGGGACGGGTTGGAGTCTATTGGATTGGGTATTGACAAGGAGAATAAGAAGGATGCGATGTTAATTCCATCAACTGTTGGTTCTAAAGATTTGGGTACATCTAAGGAAGTTGCGAAGGTTACCGTGAATCCTAAGTCAAGTGTTGTTGGTACGGGCTTAGGGATTTCTAATGGATTTGAGAAGGGTCAAAGTTTGTCAAAGGCTGATGGTTGCAAATTCAAGGGTAATATGCTTGATAGCTCAGTGAATGGTGTTGGGAAGAATGTGATAATTGAGAAGATGAAGCCGAAGAGTCTTGTTTCTAAAAGACAGAACGGAAATAATGGTGCTCGAGGGATACACTCTCGACCAAGTCGGGATCTTGTGTTTGGTCCTTTGCATGGGGAACATGAGAGGCCCGTGTCCGGTAAGTGGTTACGAGTTGAGAACTTACCAGTTGGACGAGATGGGGAATCATATGAGAATGGTTCGAATCATGTAACTGGTTCATGCCTAGACCAAGGTGCATCTTCCAAAAAATCAGATGGTAATGTCAAGGTGCAGGCTTTAGATGCGGCTAATGATAGTTTGATGGATGCAAGTTTAGTTGACTCTTCCTCACGGCAGAGTGAGCTGACTTTGGCATAGGGTTTTTCCCCGGTAGTCTTTAAACTTTTGATAATTTATATGAATTGTCTGTTATGGAATTGCCGGGGGGAAAATTAACCTAACTTTAGACGCTCAATTCGCTATATTCTGAAGAAATATAATACTGATATTTTAGCAATTTTCGAGACTCATGCTGGTGGAGACCGGGCTCGTACAATTTGTCAAGGATTGGGGTTTGATAACTCGTATCGAGTTGATTCATTAGGGCAAAGTGGTGATCTTTGGTTACTTTGGCGCTCTGGAGTAGGTGATTTGACCATTATGGGATCAACAAATCAGTATATCCATGCACGAGTCAGTAAGGAAGGGGATGTTTTGCATCTGATAGTTGTTTATGCGGCTCCAACCGTTAGTAGGAGAAGTGGGTTGTGGCTTGAGTTACAGACTTTGGTTAATAGCATTAATGAACCCCTAGTGGTGGGTGGAGATTTTAATACCATTGTGCGGGTTGATGAACGGTCAGGTGGGAATGGCAGGCTCTCAGCTGATTCTTTGGCTTTTGGTGATTGGATAAGTGAGTCGTTTTTGATTGATTTGGGATTCACCGGGAATCATTTTACATGGCGTAGAGGAAGAACAGAAAATACATATGTGGCCAAACGGTTAGACCGGGTGTTGTGTAATGGACCTTTCCGACTTAAATGGCAAGATACGAGAGTCACACATCTCTCATTCTTAGCATCCGACCATACACCGCTATTTTTACAGTTTTGTCCCGACTTAGCTCGTGATCCAAGTCGCCGTCCCTTTTGTTTTGAAGCAGCTTGGATGCAGCATGATGGCTTTAATGACCTTGTTAGATCGTCTTGGAGGACAAATCTATCAACCCCGCAAGCCCTAAAATCTTTAGAGTTAATGTTGAGGCGTTGGAATAAAGAATGTTTTGGGAATATGCATAGAAAAAAGGAGAAACTCTTACAAGAGTTAATGGCAATACAAGTTGCTTTGGAATCTTCACAAATTGATGCTTTAATCCAACGTGAAGAGGTGGTGTCGAGGGAGATTGATGTTGTTTTGGAACAAGAAGAGATGATTTGGTTCTAGAAATCAAGAGAGAAATGGATTGTTTGTGGTGATCGCAATACTAAGTTCTTTCACACTTCAACGGTAGTTAGGCGGAGGAGAAACACCATTGATATGCTGAAAGATAATGCGGGCTTGTGGGTCTCGGACAAGGAAGCTTTGGAGAAGCTTATTACCGACTATTATAAGAACCTATATTCGATGTGGAGTGTGGATCAGGGAGGTGGTAAGCTACCTTCGGCGGGTTTTCCAGCCATTTCCGAGGTAGATTTGGCAAACTTGTGTAAAGAGTTTACACCTCTTGAGATCGAAAAAGCTATTAGAAGTATAGGGCGTTTCAAAGCGCCTGGACCGGACGGTTTTCAGCCAGTTTTTTATCAAGATTGTTGGGATATCGTCGGTCCCTCAGTTACTAAGTTGGTGTTGGAATTTTTTCATTCCGTGACTATGCCAAATGGTCTCAATGACGCTTTGGTTGTCTTGATTGGGAAAGTAGCCAAACCGGAAACTGTTATGCAGTTTCGACTTATTAGTTTGTGTAATGTTTTATTTAAAACTATTACAAAAACTATGATGTCACGATTACAACAGATTATACCAGTGTTGATTGGTCCAGCTCAGTCTAGCTTTATCCCGGGGAGACTAAGCACGAATAATATCGTGGTTGTGCAAGAAGCAGTCCATTCGATGAGAAGGAAACAAGGAAGGAAGGGGTGGATGTTACTAAAACTTGATCTTGAGAAGGCTTATGATCGAATAAGGTGGGACTTTTTGGAGGATACTCTTATAGCTGCAAGACTTCCAGATACATGGGTAAAGTGGATTATGAGTAGTGTTATGGGTGCTTCTATGACTGTGGTTTGGACTGGTGAAAAGACTGAGGCTTTCAAGCCTGAGACAAGACTTCGACAAGGGGATCCACTGTCTCCTTACTTGTTTGTTCTTTGTCTTGAACGCCTATGTCATTTGATAGACCTGGCAATACAAGAGAAACGCTGGAAGCCTATACAGTTATCCCGTTGGGGTCCTTTACTTTCTTATATTTGTTTTGCAGATGATCTCATACTATTTGCTGAAGCTTCGGTTGAGCAAATACGAGTGATTCGAGCTGTTCTGGAACGATTTTATTTAGATTCGGGACAGAAAGTTAGTTTGGCAAAGTCAAAGATCTTCTTTTCGAAGAATATATCCCGAGAATTGAGTGCGACGATCAGTTTGGAGAGTGGGATTCATTCTACCCGAGACCTTGGTAAGTACCTAGGACTACCGATTCTTCATAAAAGGATTAATAAGGAGACGTTTAGTGGTGTTGTGGAACAATTACAATCTCGTCTTTCTGGTTGGAAAGGAAGATTGTTAAGTTTTGCTGGACGTTTGACTTTAACTAAATCGGTGTTGGCCTCTATTCCGGTCCATACGATGAGCTCTATTTGTTTGCCTATCTCGACGATAAATAAGATTGATAAGATTTCCCAGAACTTTCTTTGGGGAAGTACATCGGAGTCACGAAAATTACACATGCTTTCTTGGGATAGGGTTTGTGTGCCAAAAGGAGAAGGTGGTCTCGGTTTACGAAAAGCTAGAGAGATGAATATTGCCTTGCTTTCAAAAGTTGGTTGGCGCCTTCTGGGGAATAATGCGAGTCTCTGGTCTCAAGTACTAAGAAGCAAATATAAGATTGATAGTGTTGATGATGTGCGTTGGAGTCGATCTCAAGGACGGTGGTCGAGCTTATGGCGAGGTGTAGCCGATAGTATGTGCAAAGTCATCTTTCCTGGTCTTCGATGGATAATAGGTGATGGACGACAAGTCAGTTTCCGGTGCGATAAATGGGCCTTAAATACTTCATTGTTGGAAGAATCTTGTAAT
This sequence comes from Iberis pinnata, assembly GCA_900406425.1. NCBI lineage: Eukaryota > Viridiplantae > Streptophyta > Magnoliopsida > Brassicales > Brassicaceae > Iberis > Iberis pinnata. The sequence continues at coordinate 5,636 of OVBE01005015.1, read as the reverse complement.
GAAGTACCTTTAGCTTGGAGAGATATGAAGGTATGTGAGTTTTGGGAACAAGGCGGTGGCTAGAAATGGGACCTTCTTACGCCGTATACCACGGTAAATACACGCTTACATCTCATGTCCTTAATCCTTGATGATGTTACTGGTGCACAATATAGATTATCTTGGAATGAGACATCGAATGGAAAGTTTACGGTTTCCTCTGCCTATCGATTCCTAACCAAGAGATATGATGATGGGCCGGTCATGTCATGTTTCTATGCCCGTATTTGGCATGTGGTTGCATCCGAACGAGCTAAAACATTCCTCTGGTTCGTTTCTCACCAATGCATGATGACGAATGAAGAGCGAAGACGGAGACACTTATGTGTGTCTAATACTTGCACGGTATGTAATCAGGGGGTTGAATCAATCCTGCATGCTTTACGTGATTGTCCCTCGATTGCAGGGATATGGAGAAGATTGGTTCCCCAAAGAAGGCATCATAGTTTCTTCCATAGTGATCTTTTGAGTTGGTTATTTTGCAACTTAGGTGATGATAACATTTTTTTTGGAGTAGCTTGGTCTACTTTGTTCGCAGTTACAGTATGGTGGGGTTGGAAGTGGCGTTGTGGGCGGGTGTTTGGTGAGATGTCGAAGTGTCGGGATCGGACCCAATATGTTAAAGAGAAAGCTCAAGAGGTGTGGAAAGCCAGAATGAACACACATCGAACAAGGGAGCCAAGTAGGCGTCAAGAGCAAATGATCATATGGAAGGTACCAGAGATAGGCTGGTTTCGCCTTAATACCGATGGGGCTTCTCACGGGAATCCAGGCTTAGCTACAGCAGGTGGAGTGGTTCGTGATTCTGAAGCTAGGTGGTGTAGAGGTTTCGCTCTCAATATTGGTATATGCTCAGCACCACTTGCTGAGTTGTGGGGAGTTTATTATGGTCTTATGCTGGCTTGGGATCTTGGGGTTACTCGGTTGGAGGTAGAAGTTGACTCAGAGCTAGTTGTGGGGTTTTTGAAGAGTAGGATCGAAGATACTCACCCACTTTCTTTCCTGGCACAGTTGTATATGGCTTACTTTCACGGGCTTGGATAGTTCGCATTTCACACGTTTATAGGGAAGCTAATCGTCTTGCAGATGGGTTAGCCAACTATGCTTTTTCTTTACCTTTTGGTTATCATTCTTTGAGTCTTAGTCCACCTTGTGTTGCTTCTATTGTCCATGAGGATGAAGTAGGTATAGGTTGTTTGCGATCTGTACCTGGATGATAGTTCTTATTTTTTAATTCTTATTATTTTGGGAGAGTTTTTTCTCCCTTTTCCCACCAAAAAAATTGATATATGACATTTTTTGCAACATTAAGTATCAATTAAGATAGATTGATGGAGCTTAAACCAAATAAAGATACAAAAATTAGACATTGAGAATTAGGGTGTTTAAAGATTATCTACTTTTGTTGAAGACCAAGTAAATATAAGAAAACGTTTGCTTTTTCTTTTATAATATGTTAGAAGAAAGCTTTGAAAGAGGAAAATGGTGAAATTAAAGGGACCACTTTTTAAGTTCCAAAGTGGACAAGGAAGAAGCCTCAAGACCACATGTAAATGGGTGATATAATACCACCCAACATAAAGTTATATTGTCCTATTACACCTTACTATGATGTTTCTTTTTGGTCGACGTTCGATATTTAATTTGGTCGAATTATTTAATAAGGAAGACGAGGTAGAGTAATACAAGTAATCAGATTGAACGTGCGAATATGTGGAACATGAATCAGTCTCACGTGGCCTGTGGCCACGTTGCTTAGTTAATATGGTACAAACGAATATGCTTTATGGATCATTCACAATTCCAATTAATATTATCTATGAATGATTCGTTTCGTTACGTTACGTATGTTAGATAAGCTTTGTACGGACGGTGGACTTTTTTCAATACTTCTTCGACACTGGAAATCGAAATACCACAAACTAAAGTTTCCTTTTTTTAAACAAAAAAAGTTGATTGATTTATAACTATTAAAATTGTCAGAAGAAAATTTAAAGGCTACAAATAAGAAGCCCATTAATGTTTGGAATCCAATTTTTAGGGACTAAATTCCTAAATCGGCAATTAAACCAAATCCTAAAACCAAATTGCTAAACCCACGAAGAAAGAGTTTCAACCACCATAGTTGAGCATTTACTCCAGTTTTCTCTTGTTCCTCTCTTAGTCTCTTTATTTAAATATCTTGGAATCCTAATTCGGTACATATTACTTGTCATTGACGGATTTTGATCACAAAGGGATGATAGAATATTCTCTCAATAGTATGATCAACCTGCTAAAGTCAAATCCTTGTTCTTTTGTTGCCCTCGATGGAGCTTGTTTGTGTGCACTGCCATGCTAGCAATGAAAGAGTAAACGAATTAAGAACAGATTGAATTTCCAACTTTTCAAAACTTTATTGAGACAAACACAATTACAGTTTAATAATTCTTTTATACTGAATTTGTTCCTCTCAATCTCACACACTAACTCTCTGTTTGTTCTCACGAACAAACACTTTTACACAACCTCACAACTCAAAAACTCTCTCACACTTTTTCGGCTCAAAAGAACTGTCTTATTCTTTTTTTTCGCCGTCAATATATAGTCGAGCTCAACCCTAGTTTTGCTCTCCTCATGGCAACTTCTCACAAAGCCTTTTCCTTTCTTATCTTGTTTCCTTTTCTTAGTTTTCCTTTTTCCTTGACTTCTTTAAATCCTTGTTCGGCCCTTTTCTCTATTTCCTTTTCCTAGCCTTCATGCTCCCATGTCTTTGAAAAGACACTTGTCTCCTTGCACTTTCAATCTCCCCCTTTTTGACTGGTTTTGTCATTTTAAGCATCCTCTCGATCAACCTGTGTTTATTCAAGAAAACAAGAACAACCACAAACCATACAAACATACCAGAAATATAAAACCAGAAACACAATCACACAATCAACTGAAACAACAAACAACTGAAACATAATATCAGTCAACCAAGTTCAAACACAACTAAACATTGTTTGTCTTACGATCAGATGCCTATATAGGCTATAACCCAAAAACAGATTAAACTCCCCCATAATGTCTAAACTCCCCCACAAACATAAACTCCCCCATAAAGCTAAGTCTAATCAATCTTGCAAATTCTGCTCCACTGGTTGATCACCATCTGCTCCCCCTGCTGAAGTAACAAAACAAAGTCAAAAACAGAAACATAAGATAAGACTGAAAGGAGACAAGGATACTAAACCTGGACCCATTGCATCCTGAAGAATGCGAATGGCCTGATTAATTGCACCACGCATGCGAGCTTCATGAGCATTGGTAGTAAATGAAGCCGGATCAGGAGAAGGTGCAGCAGTTGAGCCGACAGGAGACAAGTGCTCATCAGGCAGCAGACGAACAGATGATTGAGCTTGAAGCAGACGAAAGATCAGAGATGGGAACGGCAGATTGAACTTAGATCCAGGACTTTGGGCCAGTTTGAACACATATCTGTACACAAGTGCACCAAAGTTGAAGGGGATCTTATGAACCAGCTTGTACACCATAGTCACCCGTTCAAGACACATATAGGCAGTGTTGGTTGTGGGGTACCAGTTCGCACAAACAACATCAAACAACGCTGCTTTGTCTTTACTCAAGGATGAACGCTTGAGATGAATCCAGTGGGGAACATAGTCTGCAGACATGAACTTACCCAGATCATCCATCAAGACATCAACCATCGCATCATTACTGACGTCTTCATCCATATCAGGAAGACCAAAAAGAGAATTGATCTGAGCAGCCGAGAACTTGTATGTGTGACCTCTAATCCAGACAGAGCACGAAGAAGGCATGTGTGCACTTGAAGGCATGTGTGCCCAGAACTCATACACCACATCATGAACAAAAGGAGGAATAGACTGAAGAGATACCAGTAACGGAGAGGACTGAAGCACTGTTGCGGTAGAATCCGGAAGGCCTGCTAGTTTGATAGATTTCTCTGGAAGCAAAGACTGAGTCTTGAAGAGAACAAAGCGTTCCTGGACTCGCAGGGACCAAAACTGAGTGGAATCAGCAACAATCGGAACAACAGGGGGTGGATTCTCAGGTCGAGGGTTCACCGGAACAGACGCTATAGAAGCGGACGATGGCACATTAGGAGTAGATCTCGTACGACGCCGGGGAACACCAGAGGAAGAACACCGAGTGAGTGGATGTCGACGTTTGATGCGAGATGATTCCGGAAGAGATGCACCAGCAGAGGCGACATTGGAAGTCTCGGAAACTTGAATCGGAGACTCATGAGATCCTGATCATGAGGTTGAGCAGACGAGGAGGTTGGTGCTTGAGCACCAGGAGGATATGACCAGACGGTTGAACAGACGACTGCTGAGGCAGAGGAGCAACATGCACAGAGACTGGCATTGAGTCCCGAGGTTGAGCAGATGAGGAGGTCGGTGCTTGAGGCTGTGATTGATATGTAACTATCGGAAGAACATGAGATGATTGCGACGGCGATTGAGATTCAGCAGAGGATTGAGAGTCGCCAGACGATTCACCGAGATCATCAATTAGGGCCATGCGTCTAGACAGAGATGAGAGAAAAGATCTCATGAACAAGTGATTCCTGAAATTTAGGGCACAGATTGTGGAAGATGAGACGAAAAGAGAAACTCGAAACACCTCTTATAAGACAAGAGAAATATGAACAGTCGTAACCCTATGTGATTCCTGCCCGTTCGCTTGTTTGTGCCACATGGCGTCACAGGATGAGCTTAGTGGGCCTTGATGCAGATACTTAACAAGCCCAATAAATGAAAACCGAACAATCATACGTAAAACAAAACAGACACATCGACTATGCACAAACCTATTGCACTTGACACACATACATCAAATGTAAGCATAACAGAAGCTTAAGTGAGGAACATGAGGAACTGCAGCTATCAAACTTGAAAAATTATTATGTAAATCCTGATTTGAAAAGATTAAAGCATATAGTTATAAACAACCTGATTGAGCGAGAACTCACAGGCCTTGATCTACAAATCAACCATGTTCACAGGTGTGGTTGGCTAGTCTTTCACACAGGCATGTCTTCATCCGCACCAACACAGTTTTCAACCCCGAGGAGTATAAACAAGGCAGCTGTAAATAAGTGTCTGGACTATCACTTGACTTCTCAAGTCCAGATTACACTTTGGAACATATACTTTTCTGTTCATGATATCAGTTCTTCCTTTTTATTTAAATATATTCTTAAGGGATGAGAACTCAGCTTTTTGACCTCCTTGTTTACACACCCTACTAGTACTGGCTGATTATGGACGGCATGACTGGTAGCTCTTTTCCAACCACTAAGATTATTTACGATAATCTTCCTAATGAGCTGGCCAACTGTCTGATCATTTATCTCAACCATATTCTCAGCCCATCAGAGTTGACAAACTCCTATAGCCTTGCGAAGATTAATACACTGATTAAAATCCAATGGTTTTGTAAACATATCTGCTAGTTGATTTTTAGTTCCAACATGCTTAATCACAATAATTCTTTCCTCGACTAACTCACGGATAAAATGATGTCTAATGTCAATGTGTTTGGTCCTTGAGTGCTGAACAGGATTTTTCGCTATATTGATTGCA